>NDFZ01004568.1:36761-111855 GCA_002192655.3 Mamestra configurata
AATCATCAAATGACTTCTTCCGCTCTGGGTGGAGCGGAAGGGCGTGTCAGACTCTTACTGACTAAAACCCATCCGTGTTCCTTCTAAAGCCCTTTGCGTTCCAGGGCCGCGGTGACTCTTTCGAACAAATTTCGCAACCCTGGCAAACATAGGCTACCCTTCGCAGCAACATTATATAGATAACAACCTTCTCAACAGGGCATAAAATATGAGAGGTAAATATCGTGATAAGAACAGCTATTACAATTATGAAAGAACTGACTCAGGCCGACAACAAGATGGTCATAAATCATAAGGCAAATAATGAGAATCATATAACTGGTTTCCAAGAACGGTACATTTCTACCAGCATTTTATTTTTAAAGCAATCAACCAAGTAAAGTCAACAATTAAACTCAGTGATCTCCGAGCGTTAAATCATAAAACCAATTCGCAACGCTACAAGTAAAGACAATTACTCAAAATGATTGAAGACAACACTGAGACAAAAATAAACCTGACCGTGGAAATTGACTTAATGGTTGCGACATTGAGCTGATCTTCAATTGACGGTAAGGCCAACACATGACTTGCGTATTGCGATAAATGCTATAGTGTATGTTTGTAGTTATATCACGCCTTTTTTTCAGATTATTTTATTGAGACCTTCTACTTCAATATGGAAACCCTAATCTCGTTCATCTATATTGCAGTTACATTATTATGTATAGGGCAGGGCAATGGCCTGCAAAAACGGAACGAACGTTAATGACCACGCTTGGGCATTGCATGTTTGCGGTTTCAGGACATTATTTTTCTACGATTTTTTCCTTAACGTTATTCGTAAGAGTAGTAGTATCTACGCTTAATTAAAATAGTGCTAGTTGGTGACGACAGACATGATCATTTCAAGGAAGTTGACTCGACTGAAAACGGGCCACTTGCCCAATTCGATGCATCAAAACAGGTTTCATCCGAAACTAAAGCACAGATTTCACTGGAATTACTTGCCCGCGGCCATCCCTTCGGATGAAGGCCGACGGACCTTGCCATGCGGGCAGACATACCTATTAATTGTAGCAAGTTTTAGCAGATCACTGACAATCAGCGCCGTGTTGCGGGTCCGCCCGTGGCACAGCATCATGCTGAGTGGGAGGCTTATTGCCACAGACACGACGTCCGTCTGCCTTGTTTCTAGTCTTCCTATTTCGTTTCTTTTATTTCATCTAAATATAAATATTAGTCTATACAGTTTAAGTGCTACAGAAATACCTACTATCGTTTAACAACTAAGTTTATTATTTGTATGCATGTCAGTTCTGCGACAATAGATACTTTTTATTTTTCTCTTAGTCCCGGGTGACATGGCCTACAAGCATGTCAGTGGAATACTACCAGCATTTAAGTTCATCCATCAATTTATTTCGAAGTATATTTAGCAAGCAATTGCTCTTTGAAACTGTCGATGTGAAAAACGTTGTTCCTTCGTGCAATCCCTGTTTTAAACTTCAATGTTCGAAGTCTTTATAAAAACAAAGTCGACCTGAATTTAAAACAATTTATTCAGGCAGGTTACCCGGGTTAAATAGTTATCGCGTAAGTTATAAATTAACTTTACCATGGCTTATATTTATGGCTTAATGTTTTATATAAGTAATGTTTGTAATTAATTAACTTTAATGTAGGCCTTTAATTAATGGCTTTATTTCCTGAGTACCTAGAGAGCATCTATGAAAGATGAAATAGCTAGAAAAAGGTGACTACTAAGTATTATCGAAGAAAAAAATCTGTACCAGCGACCAAAAAATAAATTGTTATAAGGGCAAAAAAAAACATGATAATAATTTATTTATTATGGAAGTGAGTCTGTTATTTTGCCCCGCAAAGAGATGGGTTAGACTTCATTGACACTTGCTCAAGGTATTGCCCGACCATCTGACATGGATCCTCGATGCCAGGTAGAGAATCTGTATACACTCGCACTACTACACAATATTATTGTATTGATGTTAGTCAAGGACACCTCTGCCTAACCCGTCAAGAAATTCATACGTGATGTTGTCTAATGTCAGATTTTGTCAGAAAAGTATATAATAATATATGGCAAAAACTTCCTCCATGGTAGGCGCCAGATAAACTTGCAATTAATTACATTGACCTTTCCCTCATATCCCTTCTCAGATACCCGAACAATAAATTATAAACCGTTCTTCATTACTAGAGAACGTAAAGCATCACGATAGAAATCGATTCAGGACAGCTTTATGACTATTTCTTTTTTAATATTAAGAAAGTCTCTAAACGTATGTGGGTCAATGACCGTTATTGCACATTTATCTGGCGCCTTCTATAACCTACTTTAAGGAATGGTGCTCAAGAATATTCAAGAGATGAAGTCATACTGATGACGTAAATACAGCTACCCTAAAATCTACATTCTCGACCTACATGGTTCAATCTAGAATGAGCTAACCTAGAAATCTGAAACAAACTGTAATAATGTCCAAGGAAAGACAATATTACGTACCGGGACGGGTCCATTTGAAAAAACTGACGCAGGCCCCTTACATTCGGCACCAAGGAATCCCCGAATCCGAAATCCATCTTTCTGCTCAAAGGACTAAGGGCATATTTTACTAAGTACATAGGTATGAATGTTCAAAGCAACATTGAGGTCACTTTGAGGTCACGAAAACATAATTTTCACGGGTATACTAGTTGAAAAAGTGTGTCATTACTTGTGTTGAACCGGCTTGTTGGAAAATCGTGTGCTATTTGACAAGTTTGTTATTGGCTTGTTGTCATGGCAACCGTTTGCGGAAACCATAGTGTTGACCGCAAGATTTGATGCGTACAATACACAAACTTGACTTTGCCGCCCTCGAAAATAGCGTTTCATGGAAATTGACCCCTATGTCGTATAGATAAAGAATTTAGAGGCACACAAATGAATTTCTGAATGATAATTTTGTGTTTGTTCGAGGTCCTTGACTGGTCTACTTTTGGTGAACCTCGTTTAATCTTTGTGTTCGTAATGACCACAAAAGTATAGGTACTATAATTACGAGAATAATATAATGGGTGGTGGTTGTATTGAACTTTGTGCTTAATGTGTCAAAGGTTAGAATCAAGAGTTAGAATCGTCGAGAAAAATCGAGACGGACGAAGGACGAGATAGTTAGTACGAGTTCCTGAACGCAAATACGAAGATGAGTGGGAGTAGGTGCTACAGTCTACAACTATAAGACACAGTTAAATAAGTTTTACTACACAATCATCATCATCTGCCTAGGCTTTTCCCAACTATATTGGGGTCGACTTCCAGTCATACCGGATTCAGCTGAATACCAATATTTGGCTGCCTACCAGACCTTCACAACTCATTAACTGAGGAACATGGTAGTTCTTGGCAAGACTGGAGTCAGATTTACTGGCTTGTGACAATCCGTAACGACTGCCAAAGATCTACAAATGACAGCTGGGACCAACGGCTTAACGTGCTTTCCGAGGCCCGGAGGGAACTCGGTATGTTAAGATGGTCACCCATCCACAGACCAACCTTGGCAAGCGTTGCCATGTGTCTGATATTCTTTAGCCACGAGCTCCTCCTAGTGTTTTACTACACAATATGCTTTAAAAAGAGGTTGATATTGGTGGCCGCGACAATTTGTAACACTCTCTTGCTGTACAGTATCACGATGGGTTCGACGTTTTTAAGTGGCGAGTGGTCACTGCCACCGGTGGCGTGTCGCGGACACTGAGTCGCGAGTGGCCGCCAACGGTGGCGTGTCGCGGACACTGAGTCGCGAGTGGCCGCCACCGGTGCGGTAGCGTGTTACGGACACTAAGTCGCGAGTGGCCGCCAACGGTGGCGTGTCGCGGACACTAAGTCGCGTGTGGCCGCCACCGCACCGGTGGCGTGTTACGGACACTAAGTCGCGAGTGGCCGCTAACGGTGGCGTGTTACGGACACTGAGTCGCGAGTGAACGCCACTCGCTACACGTGTGCGGCGATTCCATACAAAACGTGTTAAAAAACATGTAAACAGCTTATTGCCCTCACCGGCGGTTATAGTCGGTGTACATTTTGCGCGGAACCTTAGATTTTCTGCCTTCTGACTAACCATAACGACGGTCAAAGATGTTTAAATGACAGCCGAGACCAACAGCTTGCCGTGCTTTTCGAGACATGGAAGAATCTTGGTATGTAATTTATGGGGATCCATCTACAGATCGGCCTCGTCAAGTGTTGCTTAACTTCGAAATTTTACACAATTACCTATCGTTTAAAATAGTCAGTAATAGGCCTTGTTTTGAAATAAGTACGCCACCCCACACGAAAAGCTCAACATTTCGCGCGCCACTTCGAAGCCGTACAATGTTGCAACGTTGCAAGGTAACTGACCTCATTGTTTACCCCAGGGTAAACTTGACAGGTCCGTACCAAATGTGTGCCAAAGTTCATTGACTAGACACCGGCGAGGTCAACCACCGGACGAGTCATTAGGAATGCAATCGATGTGAAGACGTATCGGGGGCGTCTGATTGAGGACATCGGATATTCATTACTGTGTAGGTGCTAAGTTTTTCCACAGGATCCGTACAGTTTTTCAGGGTGAAAATTTTACAACGCGCTCAGGAATAGTGTAACGTTCTGTTAGTAATTTTTTGTAAATGGATCTCAGTTTCATCCAGAGATAACCTCATACAAAAGCACATTGCTTGTGTGAAATGGAGGCGATTAAGTTGAATTCCTTTATTGAGGAAAAGACTGGTTTGTAGATACCATAGTAGTGAAATGATATACGGTAACTTGGAATACTCCAATAGATGGGCATGTTTTGGACAGAATCATCGCATTCACACTGGGTCTCAAAGGGATCTATTATCCCCCATTTCAATAAATTGAACACGTAGTTGTCTTTTATTGAGGGCACTTAATATTGTTACCATCAAGCGTAATAAAAAAAGAAATTTAAACTTAGTTCAGCCTCTGTTCGACTTAATTTCTTTAAGTATCTCGTCGCTCTTGAGTCACGATCTCTATCAAATAAATTTATTTATTTAGTATTTAATTGTACACCGACAATAACAATAATAGAAAACTACAAACTAAAACTCATGACCTTATCGCATTCCTTATTCATCTCTTCTCGGTAACCTAAAATGGATAGTAATAAAAAGCCTGGATATAAAATGGGGCTGTCATCGGTGCGACATTTCTTTAATTATTATATACTAGTTATCGCCCACGGCTCCGCCCGCGTTAATGTCGGAAATTATCCCAAGGGATCATACTCCCGGGATGAAAAGTATATCCTATGTGTTATTCCAGACTATAATCTACCTCTGTGCCAAATTTCATCGAGATCCGTTCAGCCGTGCTGACGTGAAAGAGTAACAAACATTCATCCATCCATAGTTACAAACTTTCGCGTTTATAATATTAGTAGGATACACAGATACATACATATTATTAACAATACATATATACCTATTTACAATATAATTATTTACAAAGGTACGCGATCATAATCCTACATCACAGTCATTTTCGTAAGTGAATACCAAAATAAATCTTTAACTGAATAAACAAGCAAATCCTGAATTTGATTATAACAGAGACGTATCACTTAACAAGTGTCAAGAGCAATTGGATAATAAACTCAATAATTTAAAACACAAAATGGCGCCTACGCACCCATTATGTGAGCATCACAAGTTGTAGCATCCTTCCTAACACTGCCACGCCAATGTTAGCTTTACAGCTCAAAAATACGAACTATACTTGCAAGAATACGTTAGAGCTATAGTATAATGTTTAGGTGTATGTTGTATGGCGTGGGTTTCCCCGAGGAGTGTGCAAAATGACGAATGGACAGGCCATTAAACCTTAATGGTAAATGAAGTACATATTAATTCAGGTTATGGTCGTTTACATTGAAAAATTTAGCGTGAAAATGATACTTTTTAAGTGCTCCTGTATCTCGTTATAAAATATTTTACTACTGAAAGGTGTGGTGGGGTGAAAAAACATGCGAGTAATTTTCAGTGATAGACCGTACGTTATGTATGAATCACCTGGGTAAGTGGTGAAATACTAGTAGTTATTTTTGGACTTTATCTTTATCTTCACGTAACATAATGAGTTATTCACGTTGAAGAACAACTTGTGTCCAACATTTACTAGATACTAATTTCAAAATTAGGGTCAAAATTAAAGTGTTATAAGGTTTGAATTTGAACGTTCTCAACGACACGGGTAACTTGTGAAAACTACTTATACTAAACAACCTGTCAAGAAATAATTCCCTCTTTCTATCTAGATACTAGGCACGATAATATCGTGTATAACAATATAACAAAACTCAACTATGATTAAAGAATATACCTACATTTTTTTTTTATATATTTTTTTATTATTATTTATATCTATATTAATAATTGTTTCATTTTTACCCATGGCCATATTTATACTTATTATTTTATTTGTATATTTCTTTTATATATGCTCCGTGAGTGTATCCGTGGCACCACTGACTGGCCCTATCATAATACCAGCGCTGCGTTATTAATTTTTTAGATATCGCAGCATAAGCAGAGATAGAGACCATTTTGGCCTCGCACAGATAATTATTTTATTATACTGTTTAGTTATTAATTTTATTTTACTGGTTTGTTTGTCTTGTGCGAGTCCCAAATAAACATTTTACTTTCTTTCTTTCTTTCAGCTGCAGATAGCCCCATACAGTACGGATCAATCTCCAAGCCAGAATAACTAAACACAACAATGCAGACAAAAAGACAACAGCATTCTTCATTAAAACAAAGAATATTCTTACTAACAACAGACCATCGCACACAATTAGTCACAGCACTATTTAATTACTTAACGTGTCCCCTCCCTATCGACAGGCAGAGTTATCGGTCTAGACATCAGGTCTTCCATTACTCTGCATATGTAACTAGAAGTTAGGACATTACTCATGGTGTTTGACAGGTTGACCAGACCGATTAAAGCGGAGGTACTCCAAAACGAAGTTTAACTATAGTTGCGATTTATTGGTGACTAGCACTTCGCCCGCGACATTTTCTGCGCGGATTTAGTAGGTAGGTACTCCACAAACTTCAACGCCCCCTCTACTACCTTTTAAAGACCAGTTTTGGAAAATTTTGCACAACGATTTTCATTAATTACCCAGCCATTTCTGCTACTGATTCTGTGGTTTCAGGATCAACGCAACTATTCACCCCGTTCACCCTGTCAGGGGTTGATTTTGCAAAAAATGTTAAGTAGATCTGTTTTAATGATCCCACTTTTAGTTTGTTCATACCAATTTCCACGTAAATTAAAGCAAGCAAGCAGTAATGTCCTCCCCTAAATACTCCTTCACCCCGTTTCGCCCCTTTAAGGGTTTGTTTTCGAAAAATCCAAACATTTGTTATTCTTTTTTTAAATCGTAATCCTTAATGCCTGTTTCAATTCATCGGACTAAGCATTTAGATTCTGCCCAGTTCGCTGAAACCGCAACATTTTTCTTACTTAGAGCATGTTTATACTCGTCATAACTAGAACGAAAGGTACGATTTGAATAATTTCAAGTGTTGTTCCCTTTTATCCGTACCTTCTCATTCTTAAGGTTCCGTACCCGAAGGGTAACCAAAGGGCCCTATTATTAACCCACCGCTGTCCGTCCGTCCGTCCGTCTGTCTGTCAGCGGGTTGTATCTCAAGAACCGTTATAGGCAGTCAGTTGAAATTTTCATAGATTGTGTATTTGCCGCTATAACAACAAATAATAAAAATTAAAAAGGGCGCTCCCATACAAGAACCCTCTTTTTTTCGGTTTATGGTACGGAATCCTTCGTGTTAAAGTTCGACTTGCACTTGGCCGGTTTTGAACTCTCTTCACACTTGTCGATAGCGTCTTTTCCGATGGACAAGCACCCTTTTGTTATTTTATTTGGTTTAGTGTGATATGTAAGGCTCGATTGACTAAAACCCATCCGTGTTTCTTCAAACGCCCTTTGCGTTCCAGAGCCGCAATAATACTTTCGAACAATCCAGCAACGGACAGGTACCCTTTTTTTTTTTAAATGGGAAATCATCAAATGACTTCTTCCGCTCTGTGTGGAGCGGAAGGGCGTGTCAGACTCTTACTGACTAAAACCCATCCGTGTTCCTTCTAAAGCCCTTTGAGTTCCAGGGCCGCGGTGACTCTTTCGAACAAATTCCGCAACATGGACAGGTACCCTAACTTCCTCCTTCATTTCAATAGCCTCCACCCGTCACTTTACTTACCCTCGACCCTCGTTTATCACTGAGGTACAATCTCGTGTAAATTAATAACATAACAACTGCCCAAAGTTTCACCTTGAGACCGAAATACTTTTAGTACTTACTTTCTTAGTTGTTGTAATAATGGCACAGAATGAGTTATGGCTGAAGATAATCTGTTGTTTATTTCTTTATTATAGGTACCTACGTAAAAAGTGGCCTAAACTTTATTAACCACTAGCAAGCTGCCCCGGTTTCACACGGGTAGCAGAGCCAAAGTCAAAGTCAAAACGTTTTTTTCAATTAGGCCATTAAACGTCACTTTTGAACGTCATCATTTATAGTTCAGTAAAATAATAATATTACATTAATAAAGTGACTCTACTGTCCATTCGGAAAGGTAGATTCTTATGGAGAAGAACGGACAAGAAACTCCATAGTTACTCTTTTCAAATAATGATTTTACAAAATTTGGTATACAAAAATTAATTTACTATTATGTGAGGACGATGCACAGGACGATGTACAGGACGATGCACAGAGCATATAATCAACTCCCAGTCCGCATGATTTTTTCTGACATCTTCAACAGTCATTGTCATGTTTCAGCCAACTTATGTATTTTTTGAGTTTTTCGCATACCGACAGACAGACACGCGATAAGGGGTACTTTTTTATTACATTTAGTGATGTACTTTTTGTTTAGGGTTCCGAATCTTTCACTCGGTGTCTGTTTGTCTGTCTGTCACAGCCAATTTTCAATTTTCATTTACCGAATCTACTGGACTGATTCTGTTAAAATTTAGTACACCTATGAAATTCTGTGACGCGAATACGGACCTAAATATTTTTTTTGAGTATCGCCGCCACTTTTGGGAACAAACTAGAAAATTACAAAAAAAAAATGTTTCTTACTGTACCGTGTGACATATCGGAGCTCGTGGCTTAATGATAAGTTGAGTCAATCTACAAGGTTAAGCAACGCTTGCTGCGTTCGGTCCCTGGGTAGGATCTTAATATACCGAGTCGATTCCGTGCCTCGGATGGTCCCGGGTCTGTCATTAGTCTTGCCAAGGGGTATCATGTTACCCAGTTTCTGGGTTGGGCAGTCGCTCAATCAACTGCATCCGCTAAGACTGCAAGCCGACCCATAATTGGGCAAGAGCTAAGTAGATAGATTTATAAGGTAATGTGTTTGTATAACATTTCTATCAAGGGCTTTCCACTTTTTCATTCAACATAAAGTGGCTAACGGTGTAACGCAAGTATCACGTTAACCATAATTAAACTTATGGAGGTAAGCTTAATTAAAACCATTACCTAAGGTGATTTCTGACGTAAGAATGAACACGAGAACGAAACCTATTTAAAGATTTTATTATATGTATTGATTATGACAACTTTCAACATCATGTTTTTACATGTGCGTGTGGTTTGAGTGATCCTTTTACAAAAAGTTCGTTTAATCTCTACAAAAATCTAGAAGGGTTTTAGTAAATAATTGTAAAAAATATGATGGTAAAGTCAAAACAAAAATTAAACTTGAGCTTAAAAAGTTATGGTCAATTAACTATGTGCCATGCCATGACACGTATTTCCGAATTCAAATTCAGTCAAAACTTATAGGATGCAATTTCTCGCTTCTACTAGATTTTCAGATCTATGAGATGATTTCAAAATATCCCTATAATGCCAACAATGGCCTATTAAGTTATGGAGTAACAAACACTATAAAGACCTACTTAACGAACCAAGGGATTCGTAAAAAGAAAACGAACTTTAAAGGTACCCATCTGAGTCAAGACAAGTGATTAAACATATTTATCAGCTAACACTTAAATGCTGAATCGTAAAACAAAGTCGTAACTCAACTGAAAAGTGTGTCGACGCTTCATAATTTTTCAAGTTACACTTTTTTTCCACGGAGCCCTGTCTCACACGAACCATAATAATCAGAAAGCGGCCAGTAATACTCGGTTTCTTTATCGTAAGATCTCGCCGCACTCAAAGGAGGTCACTGGGGTGTACTCGCTAGTAATTATAGTTAAAAAAAACTATTTCTGAATGTGTGTGAGTGTGTGGTGTAATAACTGCTAATGCTAGGAAGCTCGTGGCTAAATAATAACAGCCGCAGGGGTCGATCTTTAAGGTTAAGCAACGCTGGCCGAGGTTGGTCTGTGGATGGGTGACCATCTTAACATACCGAGACTCCTCCGTGCCTCGGAAAGCACGTTAAGCCGTTGGTCCCGGCTGTCATTTGTAGATCTTTGGCAGTCGTTACGGATAGTCAGAAGCCAGATAATCTGACACCAGTCTTGCCAAGGAGTACCGTGTTACCCAGTTAATGGGTTGTGGAGGTCTGGTAGGCAGCCGCTCAACGTAAAATACTGGTATTCAGCTGAATCCGGTTTGACTGGAAGCCGACCCCAATATAATTGGGAAAAGGCTAGGCAGATGATGATGTAAGGAAGGGGTGTTGAATAATACTGGCTAGGACTTAGAACATAAGTACAAAGAGGCCATTAGTGACACTGCATCCTACAATCCTACTACAATTATAAACGCGAAAGTTTGTAAGAATGTATACTTATATGGATGTATGTTTGTTACTCTTTCACGCCAGAACGGCTGAACGGATCTTAATGAAATTCGGCTAAGAGGTAGATTAAAGTCTGGAATAAAATAGAATACTTTTTATACCGGGAATATGTTCCCTTGGGAGAATTTTCGACATTAACGCAGGCGGAACCGCGTGGTAGGTAGATTATAGTCTAGAATAATACTATGTGTTATGATCTACCTCTGTGCCAAATTTCATCAAGATCTGTTACGCCGTTTTGATTTGAAAGAGTAACAAACATTCATCCATACATGCATTATATACATAGTAGGAAGGATTATCAAATTACTTACTACCCGCTCTGGATGGAGTGAGAGGGACTGTCAGACTCATACTGACTAAAACCCACCCGTTTTTCTTTAAATGCCCTATGCGTTCCAGGGCCGCGATAACTCTCGATCAATTTCGCTACCTTGGCAGGCACTGGCCTTAGCAGGCTCCACCAACTATGTAAGGAAAGTTTGTTGCGCCACTTTTTTTTTCCAGCTAACGCTAGGAAGTGTTACCGAACGGGCGTTTTGGGGGACAGTCTTTATGAATAAGAATAAGAATAAGAATAAGAATATTTTATTTGCATTTAAAACATGGTACATTTAAGGTCTTATATTTTATAATCATGATCTAACATGTTTTGCCATTTACTGGCATACAAATATTTGTGAAATTGTTCACAAAAATAACGAATGTTATATAATTATAAAACTAATGTGANGTTTATATTATGTAAAATTTGACGTTCAAAAAGTGCTAGCTCTCAGCCTAATTTAAACATATTACTTTTGACTTTGTCTTTAGCAGCTCTCGACATCCGCAGGCCCAAGTTAAGTACACATGTTGACATATTTGCAGAATAGTTTTTTTTTTTTTTTTTTTTAAAAACGTTGCCCCACACTAGGAATTTCTCCTGTATCGTGGGTGCGTTTACAAACATACAAATTCACATACACAAACAGCCAGACCCGGAACAACTATATGTAGGCCATACAAATATTTGTTCCGTGCGGGAATCGAACCTGCGACACGCAGCGCAGCAGTCAATCGCTCGACCACTGCACCAACCGTGTCGTCAGGAATAAGAATACCAAGGTTGAAATCACTCGTATGCAGATGCATTTGAAGCCACAAGCTAGAGTAATCTGTGGCTGCCTTGTCCGTCACTTATACAAATCACACGATTAAGCTCAGTTGAACGGCTTTGACGAGACGATAATGCAATTATAGCCAAGGTTTCTCTTGGTACGTACTTAAATCCTTGTCAATAGGTACTTGCGTGGGAAGGTAGTGCAACTGACGATGCATAAATACGAGTACATACATGGCATATCGATTTTGTCGTTTAAAGAGCAACGCAGAGTTATTGTCCTATCATTCTTCTTAAATATTATAAATGCGAAAGTTGATCCTGGAATTGTGGATGTTTGTTTCTCTTTCACGCGAAAACTCCTGATTAGGGGGGCTACTCTCTAAGCCCGAAGTCCGTAGTTTCGGGCTTAGTTGCGGGCGTATTATAGTCCGTATCACCTAACCACAAAAAAATTATGACAACACGATTTGACAGTAACTGTCAAATCGTGTTCTCATTAATTCTTAGTTTGAGTTCGGAACTAATCGTAAGTCCGTAGGTGATACGGAGTAGAATACGCCCGCAACTAAGCCCGAAACTACGGACTTCGGGTTTAGAGAGTAGCCCCCCAGATTTGGATGAAATTAGGTTAACAAATACAAGGTTACTTCGGAGATAGTCCGCATTTCTCTTCAAAGGAAAAAAGAATATGTTTACTTTTTCCTTTCGAAGAATTGGCATCACTTATCTATCTTGCTTTTAATTTATTTTTCGAAACATGGCAAAAATTTAAACATGAAAATCTTGCGCACTGTCTCCGAAGTAACCCTGTATTTCATAAAATGAATTAACACGTAACACGGATTAATACGTTTCATCCTGGAAGCTTCTCCACCCATATATTTAGCCAGTTATGTTTATTCCATGTAACAAGAGCCAAGAGTGTGAAACTTGATATTGTTTTAGTTTTTTGCCTAATAACTTTATTCGCATATTGAGAAACTTCCTTTGGATTAAAAATCCCATATTTCTGGGAGTATAGGTAGACCACCCAATCCTTTGGAATTCCATCACAAACAAATAGCACCTCATTACAAGGCTCTATAGACTTGCGTGTACTACCCTCCTAATAGCCGAACGTTGTACTTGTATCTATAGTACAACTAGCGACAGTTCAGACCATTGTTTACAATGTCACTCACGCTACCCTGAACTATCGTCCGAAGCCATTTTTCATGCATATGGCCATCATGTAGTTAAATTGTACCGTTTGTATAATTGATACTGTTTGTTTAGTCAGGTCTATATGAATTGTGAGTCATACTAGGTTTGAAGTAATTGTACTGAAGAACGTAATGCTTGTTATATCATGGTTGTGATGAATAAAAGTGATATTTAAAAAAATGCCATGCTTATTTCTATGATGGTGACTAAAGCCATCTTTTGACGTCATCATTTTGACGTCATCGCTTTGATGTCACTGTTTATACAGTAGCTGAGCGATTGGTTGCTGGATACGTGTCGGGAGTTCGATTCTCAAGTTAGATAGATTTGTTTAGGGCCTTAGTTACATGAAAACTCAAATCGCAGACGTAGGCAACTCAGCTGCCAATCTTAAATGGAACTGGGCTGGCCGCATCTGCCGTATGTCGCAACAAAACTGGGCAAAAGTGGCCACTGATTGGGTTCCAAACAACAAGAACCGGCGACGCGTCCCAGGAGGAGATGGCGGGACGAGTTAGAAGCCTACTGAAAGGATTGGCCAGATGTGGCAAAATACAGAGAACAGTGGAAGAAAGAAAGGGAGGCCTTTGCCCTGCAGTGGGACATTACAGGCTCATAATAAATAATAATAATAGTTACATGAAGCTGGAAGATTTTAAGATCTAGCTCATGGGATTACCTTATTGATAACAGTTTATTTTTTGGGGTAACAGTAAATCTCCTTGTCTCTGTATGTGCCAAGCTAAAATAATAAGCCGTATTATTTACTTTCTTCCCACATTAGCTTCAAAAACTAGCCTTGAGTAAGCCGAAGATAATGCATTCACGACTAAGGAGAAAAATATAAGATAACCTATGTTTGCTCGAAATGGCTTGTCTGACCTGGGAGTCTTCAGATTTCCAGCGAGCAGTTCATTCCTGTGCTCGCAGCTCGGTGCGCTTATTAAAATATGTGAGCCCGATCAATATTAAAATAGTTGAACTATATACTTACCAACCAAGATCCCAAGCCGAATGGAAAGCAGGATGAGCAGACATGGCCCCCAGTGGAACTCCGAAGCCGAACTCAAACTTGACGTCATCAGGCTTCTTCGACCACGGACCTCTTGCTGTAGACTCTCTAGGCTCTGAACCAGCCTTACTGCTGTTATCATTCGTCATTGTATTTTGGAAATACAGCTTGAAGCCTTTAAGGTCCGATGGACCTCCAAAATTCGAGAGTATTTTGTTTTTCTTTTTTGTTTTTTATTTGCTGGTAGTAGTTAGATGGTGTTTTGTTTTTTTTATGTTTGTATTGATATTTAGTTTTTTGGAAAACACAGACAAAACGTCTGGCTAAGAGAAACAAGGAAAACTGACCCCAAAAGGCTAGGCCATAAGGCTAGGCAAAAAGAGATATTTTGTCTGTATAAAAATCTACGAAAAACACACTATTTTAATAACAATACGACTTCAAAACCATTCAACGCACACCTAAATACTTTTCATTCACGACAAAAATTCACCGCATCAAAAACGCAGCTACATGAAACCGCTACGATAATTTGTAGACGTGCTACGCGGCTACGCGCCTACGAGGGACTACGGCCACTGCGTTGGGTGACCACAACTCGACTGACACCGGGCGATGACCGGCCATCGGGAACTACGTACATTAACCATTAAGTTTTCATTAATGCTCCAAATCCTTTGTTGTGATGTAGGCTTTGATATGGAATATTTTACTCTGACCTAGTCTTTTGGAACATATTGAAGGGTTTCTAGAATTTATTTATTAGTTTTGTTTGGTTGGTCCTCATTTCCAACTGATAAATATCGTATAATTTATTACGAGCTAGAAAGTTAGTTTTTAGAGTACGGTTACAGAGTATGATTCGGATTCTTAAAGCCATTACTGTTATTACGCTTTCATAGAAATTAAATTATGTTGCCGACTTAAAACCTTACAGAACAGTTATATATTTTGTCTGGAAATACATATTTTGTACCTCGAGCTAGTCCGGCTCTTAACTTGTCAGTGTGGTTTCCAATTAGCGTGTCAAACACCAGACACAATACAAGGAAACCAAACGGGGGGTTGACGTTACTCATGTATGTTTTACACAAGCGTGCAACTAATAAAACACAAACGATCACTAAATCATAAACTTTATGAACAAGACAATCGAAACAGTTACATAAATACATCTAAAATACACCTAAACAATTACAAACAAATAATAAAAACTAAAACAAACATAATTATAGAATCTCTTGCTATATCAGCACTAGATGCATCATCAGACTTTGGAAGTATCCCATTTTCATACTGCTTCAAGTACGGCATATATTTCAGTACCATATTGTACATTGGACCTCTTTCTAGGGTTTTATTTCTTTCGACTTCTGCATTGTGGAGTGCATCGTAAAGAGACCTGTCAATCGTTGAATGTGATTCCGATTCTTCGGGGCCTCTTAATTCTCTCCTAACCTGAGGATACAAATAATTTTTCATAGTTTTACATTGTTCTTTAATTTTTCAGCCTAAATAGTAACGTCCCTTTTCTCCTCACAAACCTCTGTGTTTTGTACGATATATGCCTCTTTGATCATGTCTGCACCCGAAACATCTATAGATAGTCACTAAAAGAAAGCCAGATAATTACTGCTGAGCTGAACTCAAAAACACTTGACTCATATTATGTCCTTACTAGCTATTGCCCGCGACTTCGTACGCGCATATCCCGTTCCCGTATAGCCTTCCGCATGAATGTAACAAAAATAATTTTCCAAATCCGACTGGTAGTTCCAGAGATTAGCGCGTTCAATCAAACAAACAAACTCTTCTGCTTTATTATATTAGTAGAGAAGTATAGATAAAACTTTTTTAAATGCCTCTGATGCTAACACGAAATGTGACATTCTAAGCTATTTGAAGGAGTGAATTACAGCGTGACGGTTGACAAGAAAGAAGAAAACGCGTTGCGCTGTCCTTAAGTAACATGGAACATGGAAAAGAAGACGATGATGATATAAGTGTCATACCTTCCCTGCTTTTGACGCCATATCGTGTTCTATCCGATCCAGAGCTTCTTGTAGTTCACGAACTGTTTCAGCTGTGGACAATACAATATTTGACTGGTAGATATCGACTCCCATATCAATCATAATCTTTAATAAATACACTAAATTGAACACGATATTTAAATGGTTCGATGAAACGAGTACATTTATATCTTCCATATTTAATATATTGAACTGAATAACGAAATCCTCAGTTTTCACAAAATAATCTCCTTTGTGTAACTTACGATCCGAAAGATAGTCATCAATATTATCCGTCACCGATGCATTTCCCAATTCTATTGTACCACTGGCAACGACATCATCTACACTATTATTCGGGCTTATTACACCAGACTGGGCTATAGCATTGTCAATAAACGTTTGTACTGGTCCTCCATACAGCATACTTGAGTTTTGATCTAGTCTTGTCACAACATCTCTTAAAACATCTTGATTGATTAAAACTGTAACACGTTTTATTTCAAGATCAGTAAATATAGTTACTTTCAAAATCCACATCTTTATAAATTGCATACACACTATTAACTTCATCAGGAACATCTGTTGTCTTTGTTACATCTATAGAAGTTGTAGTAGCCTTATCCTCGACTGGTTCAACGAATTCATACTCTGCGTAGAATTCCTTTTCTCTCTTTCGTATTTCCTCAATAGGCGTGTAATCTGTAAACATACGATCTCATGTAAGTACCTAACTGTAGTAGGTGTTCTATTATTCTTGAAAAAGTCAACTTACTTTCTGTCTTTTCTTCAAATTCTGTTAAGTCTTCCATGTTGTATGATCTTGGTCTTCCAATTAAGCTTACTTTCTTCTTTAGTGTTTTTAAAACTTTTACTGTTGTCGCTTCTATTTTGGTGGCATAAGGTATAGGTATTACTTGAGGTGGGACTGTATTTGTACTGATTGTACTGTCATTCAATTGCGATACTATCGAATCAATGATTTCTACTACATCTCTTCTCTGCATAGAATTGTAATAAACTTGCGTTGATACAGTATTCGCCATCGTTGCTATAGCCAGCTTGGTTAGGTAAATCTCGTCTAGACTCCCTAAATAGTTCAGTGTTTCATTATTTTCTATTTCTAAGACCGTATCTAATAGTAGATGGTCTTCTAACGTCATCGAAGTGTCGACGACTGTTATTTCTTTCGGATCCCGTTCTGAAATTATGTCGTTTGTATATTTTATGGCTAATTCAGATTCATGGGCCTATTCACTACAATTCTAATTCGGAATTAATAAGGAACATAGGTTCTCTAATTCCATTTCTTAATTTCGACGACGTTTTTCTTCACGTGTTCACATTCACTTCAGTTAATACCGTATATGTATGTATATGTAAATGTGAAAGTTTTTTGTATAAAGGACTATCTTCCTTTACTTCACTGGGACCAAACCAAAGAATGTTTAGAACACAAACGAATACTAACGATAATCACAAAGCGATGGCAACATCGTATCGCGCTGTGAGCGCGATGGACACGATGCTGCTGGAGACGTGGGGGTCCACAAAGACCGCGACGGCATGGGCCCGTGGGGGGCAAAGTTGCAGACCAGGCGCTCCACGCTTCGGAGACGACCTTGCCATGGTATCTGACAACGATAACACAGTAAATTAACTGCAATACTAACCACTCAAACGCATACTTGTAAAGAATTATGTATGCGTTTGGGTGGGTTAGAAAGGTGTGTTGGAACTGATGGAAGCCTCTCAATTTAAAAAGTCAGTGTTACTTTTATTTTCCTCAAAAAAGTTTGCAAAGGTTTGGAAAGGAAGGAGGGAGAAGTCTTGGGTACTGGTGATGGTAGTCAAACGCATGTAGATGTATAACAATCCTAATATTTAACATTTATCCGTTTCTGAATCAATGAGTGAGTGACTGACAAACAACGCACAGCCGAAACTTCTGATCGTAGAAAGCTGTAATTTGACATGTAGCTTCCCTACTCCGTAGAGGAGCACTAAGAGATTTCCCGAGATTCCTACAGGAACTAGAAAAATGGGATATGCGCGTACGAAGTGGCGGGCAAAAGCCAGTATAATTATAAAGTATGATTGACTGCCTCATAGCCAAGAAGATCTTGATTTTTATAGCGCCTGTAGACGAGGCTTTTTTAGGGTTCCGTAGTTTACATAAAAAATCAATGCGACAGGCTTACCATGAACCGACTGCGACCACAGCCAACCATATAGGTATGCGCCCACATTATTTGAGCGAAGTCACCGTAGAAGCTGCCATTACGACTTGGTCTGCAAAAATAAATTAATAAGGAATTTCTATGGTAGGTACAATCATTTGGGATAGATGAATGTTTGTTAGATACCCAATGACACCGGAACGGCTTAATGGACTTGGATGAAATTTGGCACTGAGATATTATTATAGTCTGGAATAGCAGATTGGCTACTTTTTTAACCCGGAAGTATGTTCCCTTGGAATAATTTCCAACATTCACGCGGGCGAAGCAGACAGAAGCCAGTCCTAACTAATATTATAATTGTGAAAGTGAGTTTGTAACGCTATCACGTGTAAATTATTGAACCGATTTTGATGAAGAGATTGATTGGACCCTGGCGTCGGTTATAGGCTTTTTTTCATGAAAATCTATACTAACGCAAGCGAAGCCGCGAGCAAAAGTTTTCCATAGATATGCTTAGGGTACAATAGTCCCAGGGTTGCGGAATTTGTTCCAAATAGTCACCGCGGCCCTGGAACGCAAAGAGCATTTGGAGGAACACGGATGAGTTTCAGTCAGTTTTAGTCTGACACTCCCTCCCGCTCCGCCCAGAGCGTAAGGAATCATTTGATGATTTTCCAGCTTTAAAAAAAAAACAAAAGGGGTACAATAGTCGACCGAGATCGGTATCGAGAGGACAGTGAGCAAAGCTTCAATTGCGCCACCTTACGGTACGCCGAAGTTCGGCAAAATTCTATAGATGAGTACTTATGAGCCATTGAGCGATGGACGTCACAACTTTTTTTGTGTCTGGAAGAAATCTTCAAAAGGCTGCAGGCGCCTTTTGAAGGTTTCTTGTTGAATAAACGATTTTTACCTCACTAAAACCCCACAGGTGGTCCATTAGCACATGGAAGGGGCTCCGTTACCTCTTAGAATACCAGTCCAGAACCCCCGCTGTGCAGTGCTTGTTTGGGAACATTCCTGGGAGTCTTTCTTATCTACCAACCTTAACTATGAAGATAGATACCTACGTTAGGTAATGATACTCACGGTACATAGAAGGTGACGTTGCCCTTGTACGCCATACTCTGCATGTACCAGATGTCGACCATGGACTCGACGCGGAGACCAGGCGCCTCGCCCACTACTGAGGCAACGCACTGGCCCACTGACAGTGAATCTGGTGGAATCCTTTTACTATAGTAAGACGTTTAAGACGCTTTTAAGCGCGCACTTTAGCATAACGCGTGCAAAAGCTAGTTATATTATAAATACGCGTTTGACCTCTTGTTCAAACACATTCAATTTTCAAGTAAATTGAAGCAAGCAATAATGAAATCCCTTAAAAACTTCATCTTCTCTTCACCTCTTTAGGAGTTTATTTTCGAAAAATCCAAATACATGTTTTTCTAACTGTTTATCAAAATCATTCATGCCGGCTATTTCAACTTCACATACATACTTAAACACCACCTAAACCCCCACTGACCCCCAGTGGGAGGTTTAGGTGGTGTTTTGAAAAACTAACTATTTCATATTTTTTTATTTCTTTAGCTCAATATTTGTACCAAGTTTCAAGTTTATAAACCTAAAAAATTAAAATTTTCCATGCAAATTTTAAACCTCCTAAATCGTATTTTGGGGGTAGTTCTGAAATAACAATACTGGCCTTTTAATTCACCTAGGCCAGTATTCGTACCAAGTTTCAAGTATATCATTTCATACAAACTTGAACCCCTTATTTCAGCCCTTTGTGGGAAGAGTTTCCTAAAATCCTCTCTTAACTGACGTCTCCTATTCATAATCTACCTCCGTGCCAAATTTCAACTTCATAGATCCAGTAGTTTCTAAGATTTCGTGAATAAAATGAGTGAGTGACTTTTCGCTTTTAAATACGTAACTGTAACTTTAAACGAAATGTTCGATTTGAATAATTTAAAGTGTTATTTAATGTCAACACATTAAATAACACTTTAAATAAACATTAAATAACCATTTAAATGGATGAGGATAAATATCATGATACCAAAATCACCACATTTTCATTCTACCTGGTTTTAATTGAATAATTTGAACAAAAAGAGATCATTGTGACTTAACCATGATAGTAAGACATAATATACGCTCGCATACTTTTTTATAGGTAATAATGAGTACTTTAATCATGTCGTACATTATTTTTATGTACCATCAATAGTAATTTTCTCAGCGCACGCCAAATATTGAATTTATAAGGCAAAATTTTGCTACTTTGGGTTACATTATTGCAATTTGAAAATTTATTATAGCCTATGTTTTAAGTTAAAAATATAGCTTTAATTAATTTAATGGCGAAAGGATTTTTAAAAACGGTTCAGTAGTTTTTGAGCCACATCGTACCTAACAAATATTTTTTTCCTCTTTGTAATATTAGTTTAGATAAATAATAATTCTTAAATTTTCAAATATCAACACTTATTGAATTTCAATTAAATTAAGTAGCTCGAATTAGTATACTCTAGTTTCTTTCGGCTTTTTGGCGTCTCTTGCCAAAAGGCGCCTAGAGCGACCGCTCCTCTCGCTCTACCCCAGGGCCGGCGCTGGATTAGACTAAAGTAATGTATTGTGTACTAAGATGGGGGATTAATAACTTACAAAGATAACGGCAAGCGTCGTGCTCTTCAATATTTCGCGGCGGCCGACACTGGTCCGCCCAGCGCTGCGCTTCCCGGGCTATCTCCTCTACCCATCGCTGACAGAGAAAATGTCTGTTCAGTCACATCTTTGATGAAATTAGGCAAGGTAACTATGTCCAGTAGACCATGGATTTGTCTTACGGGGTGGGCCGTTGGCACAGCGTTTAGATGTCAAAAATAAATTCTGCGAGATGAAATTCTCCAAAAAGAAGTTCTGCGACCACCTGGGTTGCTGGTCGCAGAATCTTTTGCAGGCGTTTTTGAAAATTGGACAGCATTGTAATGTGATCTTTGACAGTCGTTACAGGTAGCCACAAATTTGCTACCACTCTTAACAAGTAATCGTACCAATTACCCAGTAACTGGATTGCAGAGGTCAGATCGGCAGTCGCTCCATATAAAATACTGGTAAATGCCGCTGCATCCAGTTAGATTGGAAGCCGACCTCAATATAGTTGGGAAAAGACTAGGCAGATTATTGATTCTTCTTTTTGAAATATTATTTATGGTCCTCTACGCTTGTAAGAATTGAGCGTTTTGTTCTTACGTCACCTTACCAGTTTCAGCATATCTCCAGCGCTGGGAAAGCCTCTCATTTTGCCGGCCGCTGCTTCGTTCCTCCGTCTGTTCAGTCGCGCTATGACTCGGGACTTCTCTTCTAGAGTGAGGGGTGCGCTCATGTAGCCCACGCAATGGTGGCTGGGGCCTTCCTAGGGTGGTTTGAAAATGTTAGTTTTGAAAAATAGCGAATCTGCCTACTACCTACTGATTGGGTAATTATGTAGGAAGATTTCGTAACTCCAGCAGAAGTTTTGAAACTTTAGTATGGACCAATATTAAAACCCATATCGTCTTGTAAAGAGATCGGCTATATGTGAAGGTAGCAATCGCGGCTGGTCTGCTCGTGGCTACACTCCTAGAACTATGCGCTTGGTGATGGGAACTTCATCACATACGCACAATAAACCTACAACGTTCCAACTGCAGGGACCCTGGGCTCGTTTTATAAGAGGGAACGGACCGTTATCAACCTGCGAGTCCAGAGCAATTAGATGGAGTCTTCGAGTTTTTGATTCTTAGGACATACCGGTTTCTTTACGATGCTTTGCTTATTAATTTATTTAATTCTTTATGCACACAAAATAAACAAAATGTACAGAGGCGGAATTAATGCCTTAGGCATATGCTGCCAGTCAACTTTTGACAAAGATTTCATCGTTTCCGGACACCGCTGATAATTTAAATAACACAAAGCACCTAAATGAGGTTTTTTTTTTTAAGGATGGGAAATCATCAAATGACTTCATCCGCTCTGGGTGGAGCGGAAGGGCGTGTCAGACTCTTACTGACTAAAACCTTTCCGTGTTCCTTCTAAAGCCCTCTGCGTTCCAGGGCCGCGGTGACTCTTTCGAACAAATTCCGCAACCCTGGCAGAGGGGGCCATTGGCCCTACTCTCAAAACATAATCAAGAACACAAGAATAATAACAGGAACTCACAGGGAACTGGCAGAAGGTATGTGCGTTAGTATTGCCACACATTCTAGAACCGCAGTAATTGACTCGGCTACTGGCGGCGAGAGCTATTACACTGGCTAGCACAACGGCTATGCATTGCATTGTACCACTATAAACAGTTAATTTTGGGCATTTTATATTGAGCATGTCGCCTGTACAATTTTGACAAGTTATGATAGATTGGGTTTTGTTATCTATGGCTGTGGTAGAAGAATGGATCAAGAAGTTTGTTAGGACCTAGAATAGATTTTTCTTAAGAATATTTTGGGTCAAGGCCACAAAGCACGGAGTTGCTTAGCCAGCCGGATAGTGCGATAACCTTTCGAACGCCATTGTTACGAATACGTGGCAAGCAAGCGTGTGCCCTGTACGCCAAACGTCACAAATATGTGACAGCAAGTACGGCGAATTTGTGGCTTGGCGTCGGGGGCACGCCGATGCGTTTATGCTCTGGCGTTCAAAAGGTTCGCACCAAGCCAGAAATTCATCGGTTTTTGTTACATATTTGAGACGATGGCGTAGGGTTTAAGCTTTCATTTGTCGCATATAAGTGACAACGACGTCCAAACGGTTAAGCTCAACTTGCGTGGACACGAATATTATCGACTAATTGCTCTGTGCAAGACTGAGATTTGAACACAGGATGAGAACTTCAAATCAAACCCTCAATGACGATTAAAATTTCGAACGAAATAACAAAAAAAAAAACTTTATAATAATTATCAATTTAATAAAAATACATTAAAATAAAACAAAATATACAACCAACATCCAAATCCGAGTAAATGATCTGTAATATACAAATATAACATAACTCCACCTTTATACATTAAACCTTACATAACAAAATAATAATTAGTTGTGATTAGAACATGTTCGTTCGTTGCTTACGTAGGTACTTATGTACTTAGCGAATGTACTATGTATTTTGATGAATTAAGTTTATTTCGCTGTTTAAAACGGGACACTATTACTAAGACTCCGCTGTCCGTCCGTCTGTCTGTCACCAGGCTGTATCTCATGAACCGTCATAGTTACAGTTGAAATTTTCACATATCAAATAATAAAAATGAAATAAAATTAAAAATAAAAGGGGGCCCTATACAAGTAACATGTTTTTTTTTCGGCTTATGGTACGAAACCTTCGTGTGCAAGTCCAACTTGCACTTGGCCACTTTTTTAGGGTTCCATACCCAAACCTATCGAGACCCTATTACTAAGCCTGTTCGTGCGTCTGTCAGCGGGCGGATGTGGACAGTTGAAATCTTCTGTAATGTGAAATCTTCTTCATCTGTATCTCTATACAATACAAATTAAATTACCATACAAGAAACGTTATTTATACGGTATTTGGTCTGAATGCTCCTTGTCAGACTGGCAAATGGCCGGGATTTTTATTGTATATATGGAAATGAGCCCGCTCCTGACCTCAAACATTTTCATGACATCACTAAGGGACTTGACAACGCGCTCCGTGCGCGCGGGCGGCGCTGTGTGCCTGTGAGGACAATGTACGAGTGTGTCTGCGCGCCCGCGACGCTAACTATATTTCGTTCCTTTGGGGGCGTTCAAGTATTACGTAACGCAATTTGGGGGGTCTTGTAAAACGTTACGATGCGTTACAGGGGCGGGAGGGGTATTCGGACAACTCGTTACGTAACGTTGTTTTTTTTATTTAACGCTAGCTCACTAAACATATTTTCGTCATTCTCGTCAGTCATTTTGCCAAACAAAAATAAACATCAATATTTTTCTTGAAATGACATTTATTAATTAAAAAATTTGGTTACATGAGAGTAGTAGACATAATTGTGACTTTTAGGTAAAAATTGTCAATTGAATGATACGTAACGTTTAGGGAGGGGGAGGGGGGGTACAGATATACGTTACGGCGCGTTACATGGGGGGAGGGAGGGTCAAGAATCTTCTAAAATTGCGTTACGTAATACTTAAACGCTCCCTTTGACGCCATTTTATCTTGTCAGCGCCCTGGCCGCTTTGTGTAACAAGTCCCTTTATTATCTTTTTAAATGCTTGCTCATTATTGAAGCATGATTACATAATTACAGTTTTATATGCTTCGTCATTGGCACATTAGTTAAAACCCATGAAATAAATTAAAGGTTTGGAAACTTTTCCTATAAATGTTCGACATCAGAATTTTCAGCGTTTTTCAAGACTTCGAAATTAAAAACACGTTATGATTTTAAATTATAAATCATTTAAACATTATCACAATAAATACAATTAAAAGCATGTACAAGTCAAAATTCAAAATAATTCATCTTCATCTTTAATTTATTTATCATTTTGTAAAAAAATATAATAATCGTCTACTTTTTCAGTTTCATCTCAAATGGCAACCATTTTCTTAGACTAGATGGAAATTAATGCAAAAAATACTCTTACCATATTTCTGCTAAAAAAGATATAACTTATTCATACGATCTGCCACCACAAATACTGAGGAGAATGGCATGCTGAGATCTTTAAACATAGTTTAAAACGAAGTTGTTTTGTTGTGTGATTATTCCAGCTAAGTTCTTCTAAACTCAACAGATTTCCAGATGGTATAAAACTGTGTATCCACTTGGCAACATTTGACGCGCGACATGATGCACAACATGTTGCTCATCATGTTGAACGGCAACGAGCAACCCTTCTTAAGTATCGCTTCCATATTGTGCGGCAGCTGGCGCTGTTGCGCAACGTTACCGAACAGGTTGAGCGTCACGTGTGGCGCGTCATATGTTGCCTATAGTAGGCGCCAGATAATCGTGGAATAACGGTCATTGACCCACCTACAATTATTGACATTTTTAATTTGAAAAACGGAATTAATGACACAAAGCTGTCCCGAATCATCATCTCTCGTGATCCTTAACATTGTCTAATAATGAAAAACGATTCATATTTAATTGTTCAGGTACCTATGAACAGTTATTAGGGAAAGGTCAATATACTTTATTCCACATTTATCTGGCGCATACTATAGTGGATACGCGGCTTAAGAATTATCCGTGCATATTAAATTTAATAGCACAAAAATCACAATGATTTTGACATGTAATTAATAAACAGTACTCGCGCTACTCTTATAGTTTCGCAATATGTTTCAGGTATATTTTTAAATGCCAAAAAAAAACTTTCTTTTGCTCAGCACGCCTCTTAAACTTTTTCTGTAGAGTATCGCTTACAAAAGTTAATATGGCCGCACGTTACAACTCTGTATCCTTAATACGTAACTCGCCTTACAATGTTCTTAATCAGCTAAAGAAATTCAAGTGAAAGCCAACTTTCTCACAATTAAAAAAACGTTTAAATTGAAGCTGTAACCTCATCTCATTGATGAACAATATCAAAAACTTGTCAAACGGAAATTAAATAAGAACTATTTTGAAAGCTTTATGCTAAATATTCGCGGTCACTTGTGCAATGCAAAATATACCTTAAAAGTTTAACTATAAGGTTAATTTTGTATTGGACAGGCGACGCAAATATTTTGACAGATACACATAGGTAAGTGCTAGCATTAGATTAGAATGGAAACATTCCTTATACGCGAATTGCCTCTTTTAAAACATCTTAGCTGAATTGTTCTTTGATTTTGTTACGGAATTAGGATACTGTAGCTTTGTCTTTGGGCGTCGTTTCGTCTTCCTCCTTAGGTAGGTAGTACATGGAATCTATGAAGTACTTCGTAATATCAGAGACGAGGCTCCTGTCTGATATCTCTTGAGCTACGCCATATATCGCCATCTGCAAAAAAAGTATTTATTTATTGAAAGTCCGTCATAAAAATGAGGAGTTCGTATACGTGGTCCGAGTAATAACACTGTTTGATCGATAGTCTCAGTCAGTCAGTCAGATATCGAAGTCTTGATGATGGTGAGTAGAACAAGAAATCTTCAACATTCTTGATGTTTTAATTAACATTTGTATTGAGAAATGAGACGGCACATTATACTAGTACTATTACTAATATAATAAATTATACATTATACACACATTATACAAGTACTAATATAATAAAGCTGAAGAGTTTCTTTGAACGCGCTAATCTATGGAACTACCAATCGGATTTGGAAAATTCTTTTTGTATATAGTCACATTCATGAGAAAGTTTACGGGAACGGAAAAAAAACGGAATATGCGCGTACGAAATCGCGGGCAAAAGCTATACAATATAAAGGTCATGCGATTGCATCATAAAATACATAGTAAGCGAGCGCTATCGATTGCCGAAATGAATTCTGGGCCCTCGCGACCCCGCATGAGGAGGAATCACGCGCTACAGCCGCGTTTATAAGCTACACTTTCCACCGGGGATCATTCATATCGTTTCGAGATCCTTCCGTACCTCAGATACACGATAAGCGACAGACACTAATACTTAGTACTTTTCTTTCTATAAAGATATTGGAAGTATTGCTTACCTTGCCCTCTACCGGTGCGTTGCAGTCTTTCAGGCAAGTCTTGGCAGCGTCGCGCATGTCCACTAAGAACCGATCTGCCACGCCTGCTTGTGTGTGTGCGTGTGTCACGCAGATGTGGACTCTATAGACGAACAAATGTTATTAATTAATCAATATATATAAAACTCTTCCGTTACTTAGTGACTGACAGACAACGCACAGCCGAAACTACTGGTCAGCTTCCTTGGAGAGTGTAGGGGATCACTAAGACAGGATTTCCCGAAATTCTTACGGGACAGTACGAAGTCGCGGAAAAAGGCTTGTCTAAACTAATATTACAAAGAGGAAAGATTTGTTTGTTTGTTTGTTACGATTTGGCTCAAGAACTGCTCGACCGATTTTAAAAATTCTTTCACCGTTAGAAAGTAACATTTTCTTTGAGTAACATAGGCTATATTTATTTCCAGAAATAATTAGGGATCCCTACTAAAACTTGAATAATGTAACAAAAGGTGTTCAAAAAATTGTCATAAAATGTCTTTCATTGCATACGCTGCGAAAACTATTAAAACAATGTACTACATATCAATATCTATCTCCGCGATAGCATATGCTTGTCTCCGACGGATAAGTCACAATAACTGCTTTTACTATTAAAATTTTAGATTAATTATTGCGTATTAATCTATGGCTACAATTTAAATGCGTACCAAGTAAAATTATGTTAACTTCAAATAAAATAAACCCACTCTATACCGAGGTGCCTAAAGAACAACGTTTTAAGTTCCAAAATAGTTATACACTCATCAGAATAATTTTACGTGTTGTATTTATATTCTTTTTGCCTACCAAAATGGATAAATGCGCACCAAATCTTGTTTTCCTGAGATACAATGTTACTTCTGTTACTAGGAGAACTTGGATGCAAGAGCGAGCTAAGCGAGCTCGGGACTTGGGGCATCACAACTCTGACAGGTTAGGTTAGAAGGGGATGGCGGGGTGTAGTGAGCGAGCGATGCGAGCGAATAAGATCTCGCTATCCCCTTCGTGGTTTTTTTTAAACCATAGAGCCCCGACTTTGCCTTTTGTTGAGTATTTATCCATTCTGGCAGGTATTTCGAATTTTTTGGTAGTAAAATAGGTACTTTTCTGGTAGGCGTTTAAACACAAGCCTTAATCTATTTCTAAATAAATGTGTTTATTAGAACGGACATTTAATATAGAATATTTGTGTCCATTACTCTATATAGTTTAAACAAATATCTTAGAAGATATCGCAAAATAAAAATATTCGCGCGACAAAATAGTAACGTGCGCGGCAGTCATTCGGTCCGACCGTCGCGTCGCAATGTTACCTACGTGGGGATTCAGGCCTCCGGGAAATTTAAGTTCAAAATATTTATTGCACTATAATGTTTACTTTTATTGTTATTTATAATGCTTATTGTATAATTATAATCTAAACTAATATTACAAAGAGTAAAGTTTATTTTTTGTTATGATTTGGCTCAAAAACTACTCAACCGAGTACCTAACCCAAGGTATCAAAATGTTGCCTATTAAAGTCATTATTATGCGTGCAGTGCGTTTAATTCCAGAAATAATTAGGAATCCCTAATAAAACCTGAATTATGTAACCCAAGGTGTAAAAGAAAATGTCATAAAATGTCTTTCATCGCATGCGCTGCAAAAACTATTGATGATACTTAATTAAAGTACTCATCTCGACACAAACATAGGGTAGTATTTTTCGATGAGATGTATCCGATTCGTGACTAAGGGTATGTTTTTTTTATCCATAGTTAACTCCGTAGATATAAAAGAGCATTTTAACAATAATATTTGGTTACTATATTGATTGAGTTAACTAAGAATAAAGAAACTTGCCCTAAGGCTGGACTGCTGTGCACTCGAGCGGAGAGGAAAGGAGCGGAAAAATATTAACCAATGGGATTGCATAAAATCTCAGTGACTTACGCGGAGCGGAGATTTTATGTAATTTCATTGGTTAATATCCTCTTCACTACAGAGGACAGTCAGCCTTAGCTGTTTCTATTTATGTATGCTTTACTAACGAGTTTATTTTTATTTCTCAACATACCCCGAAGGGAACTGCAGCGCGTTCAGACTCCAGCCCTTCTTGTGCAGATGCTCCGCCATCTTGAAGATGTCGAACTGTTTGGAGCCGAACGCGACCACTGACGTCGCCGGCTTGCCGAACACGAACAGACCCGGGATCTTGCGGACCCTGGAAATATACAGGACATTATTTAAACTGTGAAATTAATATTAATCGGATATCTATTTTATCATGGTATAGAGGTATGCGGTACAGAGACTAAAGTCCCGCATAACTCCACTGAAATGGGAGGATCCTCCGACCAGACGGTTATTGTGTCTAGTGGGCAACTGCCCGATGGTTGATATTCGGACTGTTGTATATGTTCAAATCGCACGGAGAACTTTGCTTGCGCGATGCAGGATTTCGTTGGTAGTTCATCGCTGACAGAATAGATAACATATCGGTTCTTCTTGTTGCCGTACAAATTTCGCTTCCTAGTTTTTCACGGCATTGATGCCGCTACAATGGCAAAGAACAGGCTCGCCCAAAAAAAATATGTTGGCACGATAAAATGACCAAAGAATAGCTTGCCTTGACTGTACAAACAGCACAGTAGCCTATTAAAATCTGATAAAAGCAAATAATAACGAATCCTTTTCTGATCACCCTTTTTAATCGCCGCTTTGCTATGGTAAATCTTCTTTGGAATGACCATTTTAAATATCGTCAATGGTTCTCATTATTCCTCAATACCACCAAGATATTTAAGGATACATCATTATTTTAATGGTTAACACGATTTTGCTGCTACTCTCATGTAGTTAGTGCTATATCCTTGCGAAAAAGGGATGACCAATTCTTTTCAGTTCAAAAATACAAACAGTATACTAACTCATTCTCAATATATCTGGTGGTCTTGATAACTTCGTCTGTCATCTGCACGTATCGCTTCTTGCCGACGAACATCATGGTCGCCCAGCACGCCGCTATTAGACCACCAGCGCGGCTGCCTGCAAACAAATGCAAACTTTGCTTAAAAAGAGACTTAATGCACCTTACGTAAGATTCAATTTTGAGCGACATAAAACATATCTGTTGGAAGTTTTGGTCTAAAGAACATCATGAATTTTGCTTCTAGGCCTTTTTCCGACTATGTTGGGTCGGCTTCCAGTCTAGCTGGATGCAGCTGAATATTATTTCGATTAAAGTGTCTGCCTATCCAACTTCCACATACTTTTTAATAGGTAACACTATGTATAACTATAACTTATTAAGTAAGACTGTTTGCAACTTTCGGGCTGACTAAAGAAAAATAAAGTGGTGTGATGTGTGGTGTGGTGTGGTGTGCTGTGGTGTGCTGTGGTGTGGTGTGGTGTGGTGTGGTGTGGTATGGTGTGGTGTGGTGTGGTGTGTGGTGTGGTGTGTGGTGTGGTGTGGTGTGTGGTGTGGTGTGGTGTGTGGTGTGGTGTGGTGTGGTTCATGGTGTGGTTCATGGTGTGGTATGTGGTGTGGTGTGTGGTGTGGTGTGTGGGTGTGTTTGGTGACTGTGGTAAAAAAAGGTCATTAAAGTTTGCCTTGACATTAACCCACATTATTCTTCATTGTTATCTGTTTCCTTCTCCTTTCAAAAAAAGGTCATGTTCTCGCTCAATATCAACAGTGTAAGTTTACACAATGCACTCATAACCGAGAGCATCCGACACATAACACTGTGACATTGACCCATTGACCTTAGTGAAGCAGTGGCGCTATACATTTCTAAATATGACAATAGGGGCTTCGCGTTAATGGGATCAAAACACTCTCTAAGGAGGTCATATTATAACGAGGATTCATGGAAGCGAAACTTCCACTGGGCACTTCGAAATGCTTACAGATTTAACGTGTAGCTAACACCCTAATTCAGTAAGCATTCTAACGGGGTAAGGTTGAACGTCAATACATCAAGATTGAAACTGTATTATTGGCGAGTGTAGGTCGTGACTATTGGTGCGGAATGGTAGAAAATTGTGACGAAGGTATGTACGAACGAGAGCAGTTGTTTTTCTAAACGATTTTTTATTAGCTTTATTATTAGAGTATCAGACCCGAATGTTCTTTTGACAGTAGTCAAGGGCGTCCCCTTTTTTTTTGTATGGGAAACCGTCAAATGACTCCTGCCGATCCGAGCGAAGTGGGAGGTAAGGTTAGGAGTGTCAGACTCTTACTGACTAAAAATCACCCGTGTTCCTTCAATTGCCCTTGACGTACCATAGCCGCGGTAGCTCTTTCGAACAATCTCGAGTGGGTATCTACAGAAAGTAATCTTACGACGCGGGACGGCTGTAATACGTACCATTAACAGTAGGAGAGCCGTACACACCGCCGGGCCACTCCGTGGTCACGGTATACTGATGATGTCTGTACTCTTGCTTCCTGTACAGGACTACTGATGTGCCTTTTGGTGCGAAGCCGTACTGAAAGGGGAAGGAAGGTTATAGAAAATATTGTGTAGTGTTCTGTTTTGTAACAACATCTCATATGTTTAAAACCTTAGGTTGAGGTGCTGGCGATCCGTAAAACAGGGTCTCTCTAGCACGGAATCTAGTCTACAGCAAAGGATTTTCTTTACATTTATAAATTACTTAGTTAGATGATAATAATATTATGCGCCATCAAGTACGAACGACGTTTTGTGTGGCAAGGATAAAAGCGTCTAACGTCTCTATTTTTCCTCTTTTTTTTGCATTTCTAACTATTTTTTTTTTGTAGATTTTTGTAAGTTGTAAAATTTTAATTTCAAGTTCTAAAAATGCCTGTGACAGCGTTCATTGCGCGGGCACGAGTATTTCTAGGAATGGTCTCCAGTCACCGCGGTAAGGCGATTTCGAAGTGATGATATAAGAAACCCACAAAACAAGAAGCTCAATGATGACTTTAATCGGTTCACAGCCGTGATGATAAAGTTAACTTACCTTGTGCGTGTCAGCAGACATGCTAGCCACTCCGGGCAGTCGGAAGTCGAACACCGGCACATGGTGGCCGGCGTCAGTCATGAAGGCAGCCACGAAGCCGCCCAGGCATGCGTCCACGTGGAGAGGTACGTCGTACTCTACGGCCACGTCTGATAGGGCGATGATGTCGTCCATCGTGCCGTAGGGGTAGTTCGGAGCTGAGCCTACAATCTGTGGAGGAAGTAAATACATGTCCTACAAACATATCACTTTTGCTACAGGAATACATTTGGGTTCCAAAGATTCTTTCCAGAATTTGGACACTATTGACGAGCTCGTATCTACTCGCATGAAGTCTTCGTCGTAGTATTCCGAAAAGACGAAGACAGTCTTTTGTTTCTAGGGGCAGTGTTTACTAATTCTTTTTTGGATCAGAAATCATTAAATGACTCCTACCGCTCTGGGCGGAGCGGAAGGGAGTGTCAGACTCTTACTGACTAAAACCCACCCGTGTTCCTCCAAAGCCTTTGCGTTCCAGGGCCGCGGTAACTCTTTCGAACAAATTTCGCAACCCTTAAAGGCACTGGCCCTAGTGGGACGGTTACACTCTTAGATATTCTCTCAGTAACATGAGTTATGTTTTATTACAACTATACAATCTCTTCTATCTGTACCATTGAGGTTTTTGATTACGATCCAAACGGTGCAAAGTTGCGGCACACTAGTCCACTGTTACTGAGGACCACTTTATGTATATTTTGACTCCGGACATATTAACCTTGGACAGTTTCGTTGTCGTTTAAAATGTATTTTTTCAACATCAAGTTCAACAATGCAACGTTCCCATAGTGCTGTGGTGATATTTCTGCCAATCCTCTCTTGGTTTTTAAAACATTATGCCGTGGTATATGATACACGTTAAGGGTCTGTGCAGAAGTACGCGGTATTCGCTACCCAGAAGGGTAATCCAAGCCGGGAAAAGAGAGGGCAAGCGGTAATACTTTCAGTTCAAACCTAAACAGATATCGCTACCGCTATCCATCTATTTATTGGCGTTTTGTTTCCGCACTTAGTCCTGATGATTAACCATTGTGCGAGAGCGATGGCGGCCGTCATTCTAACGAGCCAACTTTCTCCAGAAACAGATCAGTCCTCCTAGCGTGTTCATAATATCTGTAAGCGAATTCGGTGTCCCTTTTCAAGTGCGAGTCGGTATCGCGTGCCCTTTCACGCGAGTTTTGACATAGCCCGAAGGATTGTCAAACTGAAGTTGCAGTGGGCAGGGCACATTGCTCGCAGAACAGATGGTCGATGAGGCCAAAAAGTTCTGGAGCGGCGGCCGCGTACCGGAAGAAGCAGCGTTGGAAGGCCTCCCACAAGGTGAACCGATGACCTGGGGAGCTACTCTCAAAGCCCGTTGCAGGCGTATTCTAGTCCGTATCACCTAGCCCCTAAGAATGAATGACAACAAGATTTGACAGTAACTGTCAAATCGTGTTGTCATTAAATCTCGGGTTCGCAACTAATTGTAAGTCCGTAGATGATAATTACGGAGTAGAATACGCCTGCAACTAAGCCCAAAACTAGGGGTTCGGATTTAGAGAGTAGAGTAACCCCTGTTGAGGGTCGCGGGTAGCGGGATGGTGCGGCGACACTTGGGAAGGCCTATGTCCAGCACTAGACGTCTCTAGGTTTATATGATCATGATGAACTTGCTATTGCTTTACAGACGCGAAAATAGCGGTGCAAATTGCGACACAATAGCAACCTGTGAGTTAAGAGCAATTTAAGAGTAATTTGAATTTGTCACCGAACTTACCTTGGACAGAGCAAGAAATTGAGAGTTATTAATATTAATCGTGTACTTACCAAACAAGTCCTCCTGCCAATGGCCTTCTTGACTTTCTCTACGTCAACAGTCATGGTATCCTGGTTCACAGGTATCGTCTTAACGGACAGGCCGAGGTACTGGGCTGCCTTGTCGAATGCTGAGTGGACGGTCGATGGCACTATGATTTGAGGGTTAGATATGCCCTTACTGTAGGCCAGGTCCCGGAAAGCTTTGCAGGCCATTATGATTGATTCTGTGCCGCCTGTTGTTACCTAGAAAAAGGAATTATAAATCTAAGAATTTGTTAGTCTAATTTAGTGAAGAAAAACGTATGGCAAAAGCCGGGTGATTTTTTTCATGTATTTTTTTGGGCTTGAATTCACTAATTAGACCATTTAAAGTTGATTTAAAATAGCAAAAAAATAATAACACTCCGTTAAAAATCGCGCCTTTAGTTTCGTGGAATATCTATAAACTAGCTTTTGTCCGCGACTTCGTACGCGTTTATCCCGTTTTTTCCCGTTCCCGTAGGAATTTCTCGTTCCCGTATAGTCTATACCATTCCTCATGAATGTGGTTTATAAAAAAAAAACCAAACCTGACTGGTAGTTCCAAAATATTAGCGCGTTTAAACAATCAATTCAGCTTTATAATATTAGTATAGATAGATTAGAAGTATAGATAGATTATTCAATCTACATAGCCTTTTCCAAAGTATATTACGGTCGGATTCCTCTCTAACTGCCCATCTGGCCTCCACATCCCAATAACTGTGTACCCTGATATCCCTTATTAAGACTGGTACTCAGATTTACGGTCTTTGGTCTAACCGAAGATTTGTAGATTGCAATTGTAGATCTTTAACAGCTAACGACTGTCAAAGATATACAATCGCTCATAAAAGTTTAATTTATTTTTCCATTGATAAAATTATGGTATGATACACGTGGGTATTTGTCACTGCAGTATCTCGGCTCAATAGTAGCCTTGCCTTCGACTCGCGCGTCTATTCCGGCTTGGCTGCAGTGATAAAACTCCCCAACTGCATCTAAATTTACTATTGACGAACTGTGGATCGTACTCATCCCTAAGCTCGGCAGTTACCCTAGCGACCACTGACCATCAAGCTAGTCTACTATAGTTCTATTACAATAACTTTTAACGTATTCTAAACATGCAAAGTGTAACAGAATGAACGCAATTCCAGAAAAGCGGACACATCATTATGAATAACTTTTACTATGGGACTAACCCAGAAATCGCGACCCCTTTTATAGGTATTGCGTTGATTCTGTTACACGTTTTATTCCAGTGTTATCGCAATAACTTTAAACAGACAGAACATTCACAAAGGCTCTACGTCACAACTAATTTACATTCTTAATTATTTGAGTAAACACGTGTTTATAGTTGCCTTTAGTGAACAATTATCTCTGTTATCGTCTCGGATAATTATAATTTGTTTACAAGGTCATTAACGATATTCCAGCACATGTTTTATGTACCTAGAAATACCTCAGATTTAGGGTTTTTGTGTTGTTATAGCGAAACGGCGAATGAAATACTGAAGAAAAAAAAATAGAACCCGTGACAAAATAATAAGATTCGCACGGGTCGAATTTCAAGGTTAGGTTGGCCCATGGAGTTTCCTCCTTGGGGTGCGTGCAGAAAACCCCCTCATGTGCCTGACGGCTGCTGGTTCCTTACGAATACGTTCGGGGGAAAGAGCAGTTGTCGGGCTGGTGCACTCTGGGCACGGGCAATAGTCTCTCCATGTCGGAGGGGCGTTGTGTCTTGTCTGTGGCGAATTTCTGCAGGGGGGGAGCATGTTGCCCCACGACGGTTTCTCCACGTGTCCCTCTGATTCACAGAGGGCACTGTGGAGGAATGTCGGAGATGGGGTCACTCCTGTCCGATCGAAAGTCGTCGATTGGCGAAGGATGCGACCAATCCTAAGCTTTGAAGCGCGGTGAGAGGATGAATGGCTGGAGGGAGTCCATTCGTGAGCGCTTCCCCTGCAGAGCACCTGCCGCACTCGGAAAGCACGTTAAGCCGTTGGTCCCGCCGGTCATTAAGCATCTTTGACAGTCGGTATGGTTTGCCAAGGGGTGCCGTATTTCCAATTACTGGGTTGTGAAGATCAGATTGGCAGACGCTCCAAGTCAAGCGAAGCCGAATCCGGTTGGACTGAGAGCCGATCACAACATAGTTGGAAAAAGGCTACTTTGATAGATTTATGGCATAATGCGCCCGATTTTGGTAAAGCAAATGGAAGGACAAGATTGCATGTAGCGGAAATGAGAATGTTGAGATGGATGTGTGGAGTATCGAGAATGGATAAATTGAGAAATTAGTACATTAGAGGTAGTTTAACCTTTTGAACGCCATTGTCAAAAGCGATACATGAAAAGCAAGCGCGTGCCATGTACGCTAAATGTCACAAATATTTGACAAAAAGTATGGCGAATTTGTGGCTTGACGTCAGGGGCTCGCCGATGCGTTTATGCTCTGGCGTTCAAAAGGTTAAAAGTGGCGCCAGTGACGGAAAAGTTGAAAGGGAACCGCTTATCTTGGTATAGTCATGTGAAGAGGAGGGATGAAATGTATGTAACTAAAAGAGTTGTGAATATAAATGTGGATGAATGGAGGGAGGGGAGGGAGGGGAGGCCAAAGAAAAGATTAATGGAATGTGTGAGGAGTGATATGAAAGAAAAGGGAGTTAGTGATAGCGTGATGGGATAAGGGCAGGAAGATTATGATGAAATGGAAGTAGTAAGCGTCGCAAAAATAGTAGATAATAATTTGTAGAGCTGACAAAATAACAGTCATGCCAAACAATAGATACTTATAAGTATATGTATGTATAGGCTGTTGTACTTATGCCGAAGGTCGGCTTACCGTCAAAACTAATGTCCCACGATATTTATTTTGTACCTTTACATAAAATTTATTTGTTAGTGGACTTGTTATATTGTATGATGCGAACAACAACAGTACCCAAACTACGAGTACCTATCAAATGAAAAAAAAAAATATCCTTCGACGCTGTTTTTGGAAGCGTGCACCAAAAAAACTTTCGTGGATTTCGGGGCGTATCATACGCCCATTTTCAGAAATTAGGACTTGTTCTGCATTTGCCCCAATTCACAAGGTTTTTTTTCTAAATTGGGGCGAATGCGGAATAATAAATAAATAAAATTTCTTTAATCGGACACAAAAATCCATAGAGTATTAGTAAAAATCAACCTCCTCACAAACTGCTGTACAATCGTAGAGCCGAAGCTCTCAGCTAGTTTTCAGGATGCTGTTTCGACTGTCCCTTATTCTCCTCAGTAGCGACGAAGTTTTCTTTCTTAAGTAAACCGAATAATTAAACCGAAACAATACCATTAAGATAATAATACAAAGGTACGATCAAAAACTCACCGTGCCACAGCAATCCTCATCTCCATGGAACAAGTTGATGGCCATCCTCACAACTTCAGCCTCCATCTTGTTGATGCCAGGGAACACGTCGGCATGCAACGGGTTGGTGTAGGCGGTGAGACTGTACGCGTCGCAGGCCACCTTGCTGATCTCCTGGCTGACGTGATACACTGCGCCTGATACTGCGCCTCCCTGCCAGTCGTATGAACCTGGGTGTAGATAGATAGAATGATGACGGGGAAGAAAACAATTGCCCTGTAAGTTTTAAGAGTATCGAAAAATACGGCATTGCGAACCCATGCGAGTATAACTCGCACTTGATTGGTTTAATTATGTGTAATACTTTAGTAATTGCACTGTTTGCATACAAAATTGATGCTTTAATGTATTTCTAATTTCAGACGTAGAAAAATTCACGCCCCGTTTCATTTAAAAAAAAAAACCCGTTTTTTATTATAGCCGCAATGGAAATACACACCCTGCGAACATTTCGACTGTTTACCTATTAAGGTTCATGAGATACAGCCCGATGACAGGTAGACAAACAAACGGAGGGACGGAAGGACAGTGAAGGCTTCGTAATAGGGTCGTTAGTTACCCTTCGGGTACGGAACGCTAAAAAGTAATAGTATCGGTAGGTGTAAGTTTTTGATAGAATCTGTAAGTGAATCTAGAATCTTGGTGTCGGTCGCCGGTTTGGGTTTATTATTATAAGATTTCTCAAATAGGAATTTGTCTATGGTGGTACCCAGGAGTCTGGAGTCTGGATTTGAACTAAATTCTCCTTCGTTCTTCCCTCACTGACGCGACTGAGGATCGCGACCACATACAACGCATATTTAATATATGAACCTCGGAACATGCTGCCTGCGAGAGGCTTATTTACTGCTTATGAAAAACTTGCACGGCGTTCTGCCTTGAACGTGTTTTCATACAAAAACAATTGCAACTCTTCAGATAACATAGACATAATGTTATGTAAACTGTTTCACCATACGTGATGTAGCATAATGGTTGAACAATCTTTATGAAGTACCTCTTATCTATCTATCTAATACTTTTAAACGAGCAATTCTTGTATATATGTATATACTAGTTGCCGCCCGCGGCTCCGCCCGCGTGATTGTCGTAAATTATCCAAGGGAACATATTCCCGGCATAAAAAGTATCCTATGTGTTATTCCAGACTATAATCTACCACTGTGCCAAATTTCATCAAAATCCATTGAGTAGTTTTTGCGTGAAAGAGTAACAAACATCCATCCATCCATACAAACTTTCGCGTTTATAATATTAGTAGGATAATCTGAATCTCGGAAACGGCGCCGGGTACTGTATTCATGGTATAGACACCAGCACATCAAGCTACAACAATTTGTCAAATTTCATTAATAGATTTTCAACTTTATCGCTGAAGCATCAGGTTCAAGGTTGATTGGAAAAAATTGACAGCTTCGGGTAAGTAGCCGATTATTTGCTGGCGTCTGTACTTAGAATTGTGGAGGTGTAGGCAGACGCTCCTTGTGAAATACTGGTATTCAGCTGCATCTACTCAGACTGGAAGGCGACCCCAAAATAGTTGGGCAAAAGGCTAGGCAGGTCGATTGGTACATAGAGTTCAAATAAAAAAAAAAAGCTGGATCATCGTGACTAGCATGTTCTGTAGTGTACCTAGTTATTAAAGTAATTGTTGGGTTAGTTTATGCTTAGTTAAGTGCTTATCTTGTTTGTTTCTTAATTCAGTAACATGAACTTAACAATTGCGCGTGCAGCGCCGTACCTACACGTGATAGACGAGTAATCCCCTTGCGCCTTGTGAAATAGTACCGACTGTTCAAGTATTTTGGCTTCACTAATGAATCTGTTATGATCAGTGATCGGAATAGGCTGAGTATATTTACCGACAGTTTGTAGAACAGAGACAAAAATCGGAGACTTCCTTATAATAAAATATTTTTTTTACCAGTAAGTTTAACATCTTATTATTAATATTTAAATTATAAATGCTTTTAATTTTTACACGACTGCTTAAAAACAGGAGTGCAATGTTATCATGGTTCACGTGATCTTTATTTCTTTATCTTTAAGCCACCATAACTTCTGATCTACTTTTATATATATATATAATTTATAAACATTTAATATATAATACTTTTTAATATAATTAATAAGACGTTTAAATTCACGTAATTAAAGTCCTGGTAAATGAACTGGTAAAAATTTTTTTAGTTATAAGGAAGTCTCCCATTTTTGTCTCTGTTCTACAAACTGTAGGTAAATATGCTTAGCCTATTCCGATCACTAGTTATGATTTAGGATCTATGCGTGCTCCATCTTCGACCACATCATCGCTTACCATCAGGTGAGATAGTGGTCAAACGCGGGCCTATAAATAGTAAAAAATGTAACGAAATGTGCATCTGCATCGTTACCAAGTCCTTACCTAACCATACTCTCAAATCTTGTCCAATTTGAAAATAAAATCAAGAAAGGTGCATTTCCAAAAGCAGTTTAACGAACAATTTTGTATGCACACGACAAAACCATTTCCCTAGTGATCAGAAACTTACCTAAAGCGACATGATCCCTGACTTCCTCAATGACTCGTTCAGGGTCAAGCCCTAACTCCGGTAGTTCCCTCCTAACTGTGACCCCGGCTAGTCTCTTAGTAACATCTTTTCTGAAGTCTTTGTTGATTTCAGCCATCTTCTCGTCGATCTTCCGCCTGACTATGGGCACTGAGCGGAGCCATCTGAAGAACTCTTTGCGTAGGCGAACTGTTACACCTAATGGGGCAGAAAGAGAATTGAAATGGTTATTATTTTAGACAAGTGGCCCGCCCCGGCTTCGTCCGGATGTATATTTTTTTTCAAAATTCCCTTCATAAGAACCTTCTCCAGACAATAACAAACACAACAAAAAAATAATTTGCGAAATTGGTCCAGTTGTTCACGCTTGATGCCGTGACCAAGGGAAATAAGGATTCATTTTTATCCCCTGCGGGCTGTGGAGGTCAGACGGGCAGTCTCACACCGTAAAAAACCGGTACTCAGCTGCACTGAAACCCGATCCCGATACAGAACAGTTGAGAAAAGGCTATATTGATTGGAACTTTTTACGTGTTTAACTTCCACCTCACGCCGCCGAAAATCAAAAAGGGGCAACAAGAAACTACAAAAAGATTCGCGAAACTCTCGACAACATATAGGTATAGATTTTTTCCTTGATGCTGACTTCAATTATAAAATTAATACTGTCTATGAATTTGTCGCTTATCAAATAATACCCCTTTCAAATGATTCCTCCCGCTCTGGGCGAGTTCAGAGTGAGAAGGAGTGTCAGACTCCTGATAACCCACACATTTTCCTTCAATAACCCTTTGCGTTCCAGAGCTGCGGTAAATCGCCCCTGACTTACTTTTGAATATCATTGGATGGAACTCTTTGTCACCACCTCTGTGCCACCAAACACAGGCCAATTTAAAACAACAGTTTCCACATTGCCCCAATACATTGGTTACAAAAAAAAAACAGGTTATTGATATATACGATGTTGTATAATATGAGATGGTGTTGTTTGATATGCAACAGATTGTTTCGTCATATTCAAAACCATAAAGATTGATGTCTAATTCCTTTAGAGAAAAGAGTTAGTAACACTTTAGTCATAAACTGTTGGCAAGAATAAATTATATTATCTATTAGATATTTGAGCACTGAGTGTGCACTAAATGTTCCTGTATTCTTTAGAAACAAAGTTATGCCTGTACCTGAATAGAATGAACCAACTACTTTTATCAAGCTTCAGTTATAATCAGAGGTTGGAATTACATAGAGTTATTTATGTACTTGAATCGAAATGTTGATATTAATATGGATCTTCCTGGGATTACTAATAGATAATCCAATGTGGCCAACAATATTACATTACAACTACAAATGTGGCAACATCGTGTATAAACTTGCAACGTTGGAAAATTTAACTTCGGATATCTGATGTTGTTGGTGTAAATTCGGCAACGTCCCACATGCAATGTTTTAAATTGTGTAATAGCAAATAACTTTTTTATTTAATAAATCAGGGGATTTTTCTGCTCTTTAAAATTAAACTCGGGATTTGAGGCATATCCACTTTATTCTTTCGCTGTATGAAATCAGTGTAAGACATAAATAACTCTACCTAATTCCGGCCTCTGGTAATAACTCAGCAGATAATACTTACTCTCTTGTGCATTATACAAGCTATGTGCCCACACGATAGCGAGCACGGATGATGCAGTCATGGTGACTATCTGCCATGGCTCCTTCCCCTCAAACAGCCTGTTGATGGCCTTCAGTGGCTGCGGTCGCTCACTCATGGCTAAAATATGAATGGTTTTTTAAAACAGATAATAATACAAAGTCTACACAGGTACATTCCTTAATTTATAGTAATAAAGTCTCTTTATTAAGATAGGTTTATCCTTATCTGTATGCCTCATAGTATCTTTAGTTTTAGTTTATTTTCGCTTATCTGTTTACCATTTGGCAAAGGCCCTGCTTTTTGTACTTGTGCCTGTTTATCTTGTCTAGGTTTTGTTTTTATTCAAGATGGAAATCTATGTCAGAGGTGACAGAGACAAAGTCGATGATGGAGTGAGCATACCTAGAAGAAGCCTGTTTGCTCTAACTTTGAAGAGATTAGGGTTGAAAGCATTCAGAAACACAGACGCAAGTAGAGTTCCACTTCTTCTATGTTTTATCAGCAAACTAAACTATCTTGAGATTTTTTATTTAATTAATTCTGAAGTCATGAATGATATTTCTTACTGCCATTGTACTTTGCAAATCTAGGTAAATAATCACTGTGAATTAAAAGATTTATTAATCCCTTGTCTTGGTTCAGTCATCCATGAGATTACTTTGTCTGTGTTTTTTATTTATTGATTTCTTTTATTTGTTGGTTGAGCTTTTCTATTGGATTCTGGAAATAAAACCTCACGAGAACAATTATTAATAAATTGATAAAGTCGTTAGGATAACTTTATTGTGACTGTATTTTAATTTTTCAACAAGAATATTACATCAGAATTTAAACACAACCAGCATTATTTATTTTCATGCATAATAAAAAGTTTAACTGTATTTTTTAATTTATTCTTACAATTTTTATTTTATTCTTACAATGAATAGTCAGTGTCATTGACCCAGCTAAATTAAAAAGATAATTAGTAGAGCAAAGTGCAATTCAAGTTCATAGGGAGCTTCAAAGTACAATGATAACAAGAAAAACCTTGTATTTGTGTGCTTACATACACCAAGACTTAATTATTATCTAAATGCAAACAATGAAGATACATAAACTAGTTTAAATTACAGGCTAAATTGCGCAAGTAGGTACCTATGTAAGTTTTTACAAAAGCCGGTTATCACTAAGTTGAAAGAATAGTACCGAAATCGATTGTGTGTTTTTACTGTCGTACATTTTTTTTTTGTATTTTGATTTTGTTACTTACCGAGTTCAGCTAGGTGGAAACTAACACAGTATTTTCTAACAGCTAATCAAAACTACAGAGATAAGCTCAATCAATTTTGACAATTCATAATCTTATTACACACTGATAACGATTAATGAAGCACGGTTTATTTCGTAAATGAGATAAAAATGACACTTAGCAGCAGAAAAGTGTAATTACAAAGGCACTAATTAAAACAAAGGCCAGTGTAATCAAACAAACACTCAATTGAACTTTGTAATCGAACGAAATCGACCCATACAACAGCACACAGGCACACACCACACACGGTACACCTCTAACGGTTTAGTGTTGTTCTGTGTGGGGATTGGTATCGTTTAAATCGTTTTTGAAATCGACTAAATCACTCATTTTCATTTGACATTGATTGCCTGCACAGGGAGACGTGTGTTTTGTGTGAGTACTGTGAGTCATATAGTAGAACACTGCACAGAATACTAATATGTAGTAAGTACTCTGTGGTGTGAGATTTAGTATTTGCACTTTTTATGATGGTTTTTGTTTGAATTTTCATAACGCCCCACTCTAACAAGCGAAGAGCACATACTGGAAAAAGTATGATTCATTGTTTTGCTATACTGCATGCTACATGCATTTTGCATGTGGTGTTTATCTGTAATTGGTTGAACAGTTAGATTTAAGACACAATTACTTATAATTATGTTCCTATCTATATAATATCTGTAACTTAGAATAAGATGTGTAACAACTGTTGGTGAACCTTAATGAAATAAATACTAATTTACCTATTACAGACACTTATAAACTAGATAGACAATAATATGAGTTTATTTTCAAAAATTAATTAATTTCTCAATTCATATAAATCGACTAATCCTTTTGATATATAAATCGACTAAATAATTACAAATAAGTAAAAATATTGACATTGTCAGTTCTTCAGATGCAGAGTCGTGTTCCAGTTCGTTGCAACTTATTTATTTTATTTTTGTGCCAGTTTCTTCAATTCTGAAAATAAAGTAAACAGCTAAACAATTAATTCATATTGGTTTCACTGGATCAACAAGGTAAATACTTCTAAATATTTTTATGATTTAATTTTAACCATCTTTTTGGATCATGATAAACAAAAAAACAAAATTTAACCACATGCTTAAAATATGACAAAGTCGAGATCTGAACTGCGATTTGATTAGACCGAGAGAACAGCTGTTGATATTATGAGTCATCAACCTCCAGTTTCCTGTATTCCAAACACAGCCAAAATGTCGAAAGCTAAAAAAGTAATTGAAGAAGCGAAGGAAAATAATAATCCTGAAATAGATTTGGTGGATAAAGGACTCTCTAGCCTCGATGAAATACCTGGATTGTGTAAGTTAATTGCTTTAAACCTGTTTACCCTTTTAAGGGCGTAGTGTAACCTGTTTGTTTGGAACTCGTTCTGATGTATTGCACTCGGTACTTGTTATTTATACACCATATGTTGATAAACGTCTTGTTTTCTCCCATTGCTGAGACAAATCACGATAGAAGACGTAATATTCGGTTGATTTCGATCATAAAGCTGATATCAAGGTTGCATGTTCAGAATACTAGGTGCCAGTATTGTCTTATTCATTCTAAGAACATTGCATGACAAACCGCCTACAGTCTTAATAATAGAACAATATTACAATAATTTGCACCAACATTCTAGTTAAATCGTTTTTAAGTTATGCATCCAATTATTAAAGATCAGGTACCCAAGTTAATTTTAACCAGTGACATCATTCCATTCATCATGATACAATATTTATATGAGGTGTTTCCTTCCCTGTAAACCGTATACTGTTTTATAGCCATTTAATATTCTATAACTCGGACAAATAAATTTGGAATAGGTACATTATGCTCTAGAGATGACGTACCTATCTACTTCACATTTTTTTCATTATTTTTAGTTTTATCAATATTACGTTCTAAACTTGTTGAGTAAATTTCACTATTCCTCAAAGTTTCATATTTGGCCTATGACATGCACTTGCATACATAATTTTTTTTTATCATGTAATTTGCATTAGGTACTTGCAACTGCAAGAGCATAATATAATCTATACTAAGGCCCTTATTCATAAAAACTTATTAACCATAACTTAGATAAAATACTGTTCAAGAGATTCTAAATTTAAATTCTACATCAACAATTTTGAATAAAGAATCCATATTTTATATCTTGTCAGTATTTTAGCTATGTAATGGTTGTAAAGTTTTCCCATAGCCTCAGGCTGTTATTCAATATTATAAATAAGTAACAAAATAATAGCCTTAAGCTGTTATATTAATATTATAAATGCAAAAGTTTGGATGTTTGTTACTCAATCACATCAGAATTGCTGAAATGATCTAGATGAAATTTGGCACAGATGTAGATTATAGCCTGGAATAACACATAGGATACTTTTTATCCTGGGAGTATGTTCCCTTGGGATAATTTTCGACATTCATGTGGGCAACAGCTAGTGAAATATGAGTCAAAACAAAACTATCTAAGACCACACTTTTAATCATAAACTTGTTCTCTTCCAGTCACTCTCGCCAACATCACCCGTCTCTCTGTAAGCCACAACAAGATACAAGTTGTTCCCGCTGCACTCGCAAACCTTACTAACTTGGAGATCCTCAACCTTGCCAATAACCACATCACAGAGCTGCCCGTCAGTCTATCCTCGTTGCCAAAGCTACGTATCCTCAATGTCTCTCTCAACAGACTGTATGTACTTCCGAGAGGGTTTGGTTCGTTCCCTGTTTTGGAAATCTTGGACCTGACATATAATAATCTGAATGAGAAGAATCTTCCTGGCAATTTCTTTATTATGGGTAAGATTTTTAAATAAACTACTTTGCTAAGAAGTAAAGACACAACATATATATATACAAACATATGTCACAGCCAACTGGCTTAATAAAGAGATTTTATTTTTTATTTTTATTTTTTTTAATCAACCATTTAATTGGCTGCGTAGCCTTTTCATTGAACGGCGCCATTTAATCAGCTGCCTAAATACACTACTGTTATATTTCATACACCCTAATGAAGATATATTTAAAAATAGACTAAACTCAGTTGTTTTAGTTTATCCATATGTATATTGAAAATCTCTTATGAAATAAAATTGGGTTACTTGACTAATTATATTTATTGCAATAACATTTCAGACAGTCTCCGTGCATTGTATCTTGGTGACAATGACTTCGAAACCCTACCTGGTGAAATTGGCAACCTGAAGAACTTACAAATTGTAAGTACTCTTAATATTATTGTGTCATTTTACCTCATAGGGAATTTTTGTATTGAAATTTTGTAACGATAAGCAATGTATGTGTTGGAATGAGGACAATAAATAAAACTTAGTAGATTAAAAGTTCTATTGTTGCAGGATGTAATCTTTATTAAGTTTTATTTATGGCATTTTATGTATTCTTAGGATTAGTATTTATAAAAAAAACATGGTTACTTCTCTATATCAATATGGACATAATTCAGCACACAGGTACCAGCCTAATCTGTGATATTCTATTCGATAAACTATCCCAGATTACAGAATGGTTTTTCAGAAACCTAAGCCTCCCAATCTTCTGTATGGTTCTGCCTGGTGTTGAACGTAAAGATAGCACCATCCCATCACTTCCCGTGGGTGTCGTAAGTGGCGACTAAGGAACTCACCAGAGAATGGGCAGCAGCATTCTGTGTGCATTGCAAGAGCTACACTGAGATCACCACCCCCCCCCTTGGGGGAGGCCTATGTCCAGCAGTGGACGTCTTTCGGCTGGATGATGATGATGAAGAAGCCTTCCAATAACCTATGTTGTGACGCCCTTGTCAATACTCCAATTTACCCCATTAACCTTTTGACCGCAACGGTCTATAGCCGACAAATGAAAAAGTGCCCAACACGCCATCGTCGGCTAGGGCCGACAAAATGTACGGCAAATTTGTGGCTTGGCGTCAGGGGCACGCCGATGCGTTTATGCTCTGGTGTTCAAAAGGTTAAACTATTAAAATGTCTAAAAAAACCACTTCCTAATTGCACCTTCTTGTTCCCAACTTCAGCTTCCTTGGCCCTGTCCCATATTACTCGAGGTCGGTGCAACACATTACCTTCTTCAAAGACTAATGATATAATTTTGTCCAGCTATCAATGCGCGAGAACGATCTGATCGAGGTGCCTCGTGAGCTGGGCCAGTTGGCTCGGCTGAGGGAGCTGCATCTGCAGGGCAACAGGCTCGTCGTACTGCCGCCTGAGATCGGTAAGTTAACGATGATTTGATACACGAACATGCATACTTTTCTCTATGCTTCCTTCATGACTAGTAGTGACTACTATAGGCAATGCCACATGTGCCCTCCAGACTGTTTTCTTGCGGGTGGCACTGGCGTACTAAGCACAGGGCGGGGGGCTCGCCTTCGGTCCTTGGGTCCCCATAAGTTTATAAAATCCCAAGCAAAGTCAAAAAATATTCAGCAAGACACAGTTTGGAGTTGAAGGGCCCTACAAAACGCAAATTATAAACAACGTTTCTTCCTATTTCAATATGAAAAACCTTTCCGAGGTGGGGTGCTAATTTATTTGGGCTTGCTTGTCTCGCTCTTGCATCATAATAATATCCTCTTCATTCTGATTTAATTTTTGTAGAAAGCTAAGCGATGCTACTCTTAAAAGACATTAATTCAAATCCATATATCCAGAACCGGCGTGCTGAAAAAGTTTGAGCTCGCTCATGCAATCTCGTACTTTATGAAAGGTTTTTTTTTTTTTTTGAGATGAATTTACTCTTCACTCTAGGTCATAGATGACTAAGACAAGGTCGACGATGGAGCGAGCTTACCCAGAAGAAGCCTGTTTTAAATAAAACACAACGTTTTTCATTCTCTTATCTCAAGTTTTTCAGTTTGTGGAGTAGGAGGGCCCTATTAAGACCCCTGGCCCCAGACAGGCTCAGTCCGCTACTGTGTGCATGGCAGAAACCTAATAATAACTTTGATACCACAGGATCCCTGGACCTGGCCAGCAACAAGTCGGTGCTGAGGCTGGAAGGTAACTTCTGGGTGCCGCCCATCGAGGACCAGCTGAAATTGGGGCCCTCACACGTGCTGGACTATCTGCGCTCCGAGACTTATAAAGTGTAAGTTTAAGACCGTCCTCTGGCTCTCACTGCGTAACGACTCTAATTTTGTAAATGTTTTTGTTTTTTGTGCCTGTATAATTTCACCTGGATGTATCGCCAGGAGGTAGGCCCGGATCTAGGGGTGGGGGCAAACCGGGGCCCGTGCCCCGGGCGGCCAGTTTAAGGGGTGCCAAATTCAAATGTTAGAAAAAAAAACTTATTCGTTATGGGGTACTAAAGTTTTATACTATTCTTACTTTGACCTTCAATATCTCCAGAACCAATGGTTTCTCATGTATGGTCTGAAATAAATTGATGGGTACAATGTAGTCTTCGTTATCGTTAAGGTCTTTTACTCCCGATACATAATAAAATTAATCACAAACACACCATCAAGTTTCTGCCCCGATTCGGCAAAATCGTAGATCCGGGGCTGCCCGGAGGTGTCGGCAGATGTGAGGTTGCTAGGTGCATGCATGATTAGACCGGTGGAACCTATTGCACTGGGCTGATACTTTAAATTCTAAATGAAAATATCCCATATAACGTATTTATTTAAAGCCCATCACACTGTCTCACAGCTGGGAGAAAGCTTACTCGTATGTTAGAATTTCTTTTTGTTTTCCTGGGCCACATTGAGCTATGTTATTACAACTTAATAATTAACAAATAGTATCATTTTATAGGTGTAACACAATAACGATTATTATGAATTCTCTTAATCGGCATGATTATTATATATTTTAGTAGTAGTAGTAGTTTTTAGTTTATTATTCTAGCATATATGTATATTATTAGTATTATATATATTATCTGTATATTCTTTCCGAAAAGTTTTAATATAATTTTAAATCTTATTTTTATTTCTTGTACCACAGTATAATCTTTATAACCGAAAGGTTGACTGTTAGAGAATGCCTTGATGCATTAAGTCCGCCCATGTACCACTATTGTACATAAATTTAAATAAATAATGTTGTATCCCATCCACAGCCTGTACAGCCGCCACATGTCAGCGAAGCCTCCGCCGCCGCCGCAGACGCTCGACAAGAGCAAGAAAGCTAGCAGGGCCGCCTAACGTGACATCACTAATTATATTAACGTGCCATTATTATTAATAATACGGTCTTATTATAATATTACTTATTAACGCTTGAAAGAATATTGTGACGCTTTGAAGGCTATCTCGCATCGAATACTATAACGAAGTAAGCAAACGTGTTGATCAAACTTAAATCTCACTCTTTAGCCCGTTCCCAATAACTCCAGACGACACGGCAATGCCTATTTATTATTGCAGTTGGATATTCTATCCTAGGCGCTGATCCAGCCTGTAGCGATAGTCTTATTAGCGGGTTTTTCTTTAAACATCTATTAAAATAAAAATTGAAATGAACATTTAAGTATTATTTTAAGTGTAAGTAAAAACGGGCTATTCAAGACTCAAGCATTTATTTCAATTAGACCATTTACAGGCACTTTTGAATTGTCAAGGTCGGTCGGTCAAAAAGATGAAGCTCTTTGCACGTTTCAAAGCGTAGATCTCTATGGAGAAAAACGTGCAAGAAACTCCACGGACACTCTTTTAAAAATAATATTTTTTACAAAGTTATGGTTACATCATTCCTGTTGAAATTATGCAAATATGTGACAACGATGTAAAAGACGTGAAGGATAAAAGCGTCCGGAGTGAAAAACAATTCAAAGAAACAATTAAAATAAACCTATTATGTTCAAGCTAAATTTTATAACTCAAAACAATTTTTCAGTGACAACTAGTGTTGAACCTAATGCTAAAATACATCTTAGTCAATAAGTGCACTTACTTAGAAACAATTAAATATTAATATTTTTGTACTCTAATTGTTATGGTGCTAATTTATTAACTTGTATGTTGTGGTTGTCTTAATGTATAAGTGATGAAATACACTTTTCGTATTAAATTATTTACTAACTCGTCCTGTTTTTTATTTACTGCCGAGTGAGACTTAATTTTCCCAAAAGAGGTACTTACTATAAGAAAACAACAAACACATGGGCGCAGGGAGGGGTACAAGGGGGTGCACTTACACCAACCGGGCTTTCAAAAAAACATACGAAAACATAAGATATTTTAAAAGAACATATTAAAAAACGCGAAATGTAGTAAGAGAGAATCTAGCAAATCCGATGCGAGGCACCTACTTCGAGCTCCCTCGCGTTCGACTTTACACCCGGTTTCTTCAGTAACCGGGTGTTACTGTTACGGTTACTGAAGAAACCGGGTGTAAAGTCGAACGCGAGGGAGCTCGAGCTTTTCTGCATAAGTCGTCAAGGTTAGGCAAAGTACCTATCTCTGTGTGAATGGGCAAAAGAAAACGCAATCCTATTCAAGGCGGGGTTTTGAAGATGCACCACCCTCAAAATGGTCCTGCCGGCGTAATATCTTCACGACACTTAAAACCTGCTTGATGGAAACTAATGAAAAGCATTTCTTGAATTTTTCAATATCAAGCCGGAGTTTGGGACTTGTACCCGGTTGGTGGGTTTTAAAGAAAAAAAAAAATTAATAATAAATGGCGATCCCGTCTTTTGGTATTCTGTGAGCTTGTGTGTACTCATTTGATTTCTGTAGCCAACGTTGATAGAATCACCAACTAGAAACACGACGACACGGTCAGTGCAGTGGTTGAGCGATTGACTGCTGCGCCGCGTGTCGCGGGTTCGATTCCTGCACGGAACAAATATTTGTATGGCCTACAGATAGTTGATCCGGGTCTGACTGTTTGTGTATGCGAGTTTATGATTGTTTGTAAACCCACGATCCAGGAGAAATTCCTAGAGCGGGCAAAGTTTTTTTATACTTATTAAAAAAGAAACACTGATGATCGCTTTGTATTAGGACAATGCATTAGGGCCTCTTGCGCTGCTCCGCTTAGCCCTTTTTTTTTTTTTGATCTCGGGGGGAAATCCTCATGGAAATCCTCCACCCTGGGGCGGGTGGAGGGGTCTGTCAGACTCTTACTGACTAAAACCACCCCGGTGTTCCAACTTCCACCTACGCCGGGGATCGCGGGAACGTATGCGACTTCCGCAATCCCCGGCTGGTGCCGGCCCGCCACTGCGGGCCACCTCGCGTCGGCGAGGGGAGTGAGGTGTTTGACTCCCCTCGCTACGTCAAAGAGGGGCGCACGGGAACACCACGCGCCGCCACCTCGGGTCCGGATGAGTGGGGGGCGACGGACATCCCCAAGTCCGCCGCCCCTGGACCCAGTTAGGGGGGCCGGAAGAGGGCAGCGTATGCCCTCCTCCGACGCCCGATGCGCCTGCTGCGGGCAGGGAGAGCGGTTGTGATCTCCCTCTCCCTTTCCGCAGCCTCCTTCTGCGCGATAACTGTCTCGCAGAAGGAGACCACCGCGTCCCAGGACTCCTCACCGCCGACCATAGCATGGACTACGGCCGGCAGCGAGAGGTCACCGCCTACAACAGAGATGAGGGCACGGCGCGGCTCCTCCCAAGCTGCACACTCTGCAAGCGTATGCCGTGCCGTGTCCTCCCGACAGTCGACGCAGTGGTGGCATCGAGCGTCCGGCTCCCTGCCTATGCGACACAAGAACCTCCCGAAGCAGCCATGCCCCGAGAGGACCTGCGTCGCACGAAACGACAGGGAGCCGTGCCTTCTCCCGAGCCAGAGGTCGAGCACTGGCCGGATGGCCTCGATGGTGATGAGGCCGGCGGAAGGGCTCGAAAGCCTGTCCCGCCATTCCGCCACCAGGACCTCGCGCAGCTGCGACCGACGCAGCTCCAAGTGTTGCTGCGTCAGTCTTTCGCCGCGCGCCCGCGCGCCCTCGCGCCACCTGTGCAGTGACGCGAGCACTTTCGCCTCCAGGTCCCACGGCGGAGATCCGGCCAGTGCGCAAGCCGCCTCGTAGGAGATCGTGCGATATCCCCTGATGACTCTGACGGCCATCACCCTCTGCGGCCTCCGCAGAACAGTGATGGTGCTGGCCGTCAGGTCAGCCGCCCAGATCGGGGCCCCATAAAGGGCCATCGATCGCACGATCCCCAGCTCCGCTTAGCCCTGGGCTAACCGGTCAAGTCCAGGGCCAACTATAAATCGGTAGAATACGAAAATGGGCTAACAAAATATCGCTGTGTATAACTTATTAAATACTGGTTCTGCACAAGTCTTTAATAAGTAAATAATTTGATTAGTTAGCCTAAATTAACAAATCTGGGCTAACTAGATAATTTGATTATTTTTGCGTAAGTCGCCTCATGATCACATCCGTTACCGTACACCTCTGCTTATCCCTTCAGGGAATACAATCATGATTATTATGTTATTTTAGCATGTTTTAGGTATTTTACGAAAATAATCAAAAACATCATATAATTTCTCAAGAGTTTATTATTTGTAATTATAAATGTTATAACAATTCAAAATCAATCATCTTAATCTGATATTGGATGGAATAGCCTTTATTTTACGTTAATGTACAGTACGATTCGAACTTAATGTTGGATAGAAAAACGAGGAGAGTGACTGCGCAGCAGCAACGAATAGCACACTTCACAACCGTCATTAAGTGTCGCTTACTTTACATTTGAATACAAAATAATATTAGTCGAAATTAGGCAGACATATCATCGGGAGAGACGCTTTACAAAAATTATTCGTTTTAAGTGCACTTTAATACGCCTTACCTTATTCTTTCTTTTCTGCATAACAGAATGATTATTCAATTATGCATTTATTGACTAAATAAATCGTCTTGCCCCTCAATACAAATACCTACATACCTACTCGAAACAAATACATACTTAACAACCAGGCGAGGGGCGCGCAGTAAATAAGACGATCTTTTTAAATTTCGTTATAATTACTTATGGTTGTATAAAGTATTCGAATATAAATTTATAAAGTTTTGGTATTTCATTACAATTCCTTGAAGCTTTTTACACGAATATTATCAGATGCTGAACTGCTATTCTTTTTTCAGACTAGATTAAACTAGAAAAAAAAGACTACAAGAAATCATTTAATACAATAGTTACAATATTATTAAAAATTAATATTTATTCTAAACAAAGTAAATGTCTTCCATCTTGCCATTTACAAAAATAAAGTTACACAAAAACACTTATGTAAAAAAAAACCAACCATAATGGTTAGTTTAAATAATGATTAGCAGATTCTAAATTCAAATACATACTCTATACCTACTTAAAAGAGTTAAATTAAGAATCTGCATTAGTATTTGAAGTACTCGTTTGTTAGATTTTTTTTGTCCTCAGCTGAATTCAAGAAAAGATCTTCCATAATACCTGACTGATCAAAAAGGCAAGTTCATGTGTCAAGGTATCAAACCCACGAACTAAGATTTAAACTCAAATTAAGAGTACCTCAAAAACCATGCATAATTCATACAAAACAGAGATCAATTCTCAAAAATTAAACACTAGCCCCTTATTCAAAAATTAAAAGAGAACACACAAAGAAATTATTAAGAAAATATTATGATATCAACACCTCCAATTTTGTAAACATATTCAACACAAATTCAAGTTTTGGTAGTTAATACAGTGACAGTGGGTACACACTGCTAAAATATTAAGTGTACAAGGTGATGGGGAAATTAATTATAATTTTTGTAAGCACCGTATCTGACTAACCATAAATTAAAACCCAGCACGTAAGAACTATAAAATATAGCTATCATACGCAGGAGTTTGCTCAATAAAAATAATAACATTGCAGTTTTTTTTTTAATTCAGTGCAATTTTTACCAACGACGTGACGTCACGCGTGTTTTCAATTATACTATACACGCTGAAATTTTAATGGTCGTTTTCCCGCGGCAGAATGATTAGCCATCAGTAGTGCGATCGAAATATAAAGTTAAACTTAAAAAATAAAAATGATTTTGTTTTCAAATAATTTAAAAAATATTTATAAACTAGAAAGCGTGAGAAACAATAATAACTTACTAGACGTGACGTAGGCCCCGCGCATCGCACGCGGCATCCATATGTTAACTTAATCGGTATTGTGTTTCATTACATCAGGAGTGACTATCAGCTGGTTGATACGCGAAGGGCAACGACCACGGCCGCTTTGCGCGAAACTATCGCGATGTATAACTATTGGGTCGAAGTCGCTATCGAGTTTTGTTTATAACAATTGTTATTCTGCCATTTCTTGAATTGAAATTTATTATTTTCCATAAATCGATTGTATTACCAAGACAAACTCATTTCGCCGCGGGAACACAACCATTAAAATTTCCACGCTGTATAAACCAAAGAGCTTACAGAAGAATATTTTTTTTACTAAAATCACTACTTACACAGACTGAGATTGGTATGAGAAAAAAAATCGAGAAGTTTAAAAATATAATAAAATGTCAAACAAGAACTCTTATAATGGCGAACATAGAGTGTCGAAAGTTTTATATTAGGAAGAGGTAGATAGGTTATGGGCGCAAAAATAGTAATGACAAAATTGAGCATATCAGTGATCGGATAATCGGGCGCTTATATACCTAAACTTCTTCCCGTGAAAGAATATGGACATTCCTTTCTGAATAAATAAGTAATCCCGGTTTCCCGGGATTGAACAATTGTGTAATAACAAACTTAATGAAACTATAGCAGTGTTTATTTTGATTTAGTATCTTTATTTTATTCAAAACAAATGCAATACCTACCTATAAAAAAATATAATGTGCACAATGTATTGTATTTATTACACGACTGCCCAAGAAAGGGAGTGTAATATTTTTTCTGTTTGTATGTAACTTCTAAATGCCTGAACCGACTTAAAAGCATGTCCGTAATATACTTTCGTGGGATTAAAAGTAAGGTTTAGGTATATTATCCGATCACTGATCATTATATATTTAAGTAAAAGCAAGAACGACAATTCTGCCAGTAAGAAGAGAAAAAAAAATATTGAAAAGTGTAATTGAAATAGTTGATTATTATAGTTTGAAGACCTCCTTATCCACCTCCAGTTATTCTAACACAAAAGGATCATTAAAACTAGTCAGTATTACAAGTCCCCAGCTCAATCATCATCATAGTCTGTGTCGTCATCATCATCGCTGGATATCTCCATGTGTCTGGTGGAATTGGCCATTGGCATCGGTTTCCGAGTCCTATCTAGAGAGAACGCGTAAGATTCGTAGTCTAACACTTCGTCATCGCTTAGGTGGGAGTTGCCTTCGACGAAACTTGCGAATCTGGAAAATAACGCATGTTCTAATACACCGACCGCCGTAAGTGTGACCCTCTAGAAGAAAGCAAGAGTCACGCTTACAGCGGTCGGGCTCAACACAATATGGGTCGATATTGCACAGAATGTTGTTGTGCCAAAGTGGGATTGGACAGGATTGCCGAATGTTGGATCATGTTTACACAGAACCACTGTTTAAACTATTTTTTGGGGATCTCCCGTAATAATATCGGCGAATCACCATCACTATGATCAACACATCTAACAATGATCTTTGACAGGTTTTTATAAATAGCTTTTCTGGTTAACCTTTTCGACGCCATTATCACGTATACATGACAAGCAAGCGCGTGCCTTGTACGGCACAAATATGTGACAAAAAGTACGGCGAATTTGTGGCTTGGCGTCGGAAGCACGTCGATGCGTTTATGCGCTGGCGTTCAAAAGGTTAAGAACCACATCTATATGATTATGTGGTGTAAAGTAACATTTCGGTATTAAAGTTAAATAAAGATATGAATATGAGTTTATATGAGGATGGTGAATTATTCCAACAGATAAAGCTGTAACTTTTATTCGAAGCTATCACTTAACAATGGACAAAAAAACCCAGTTAATGGGTTGTGGAGGTCTGGTCGGCAGCCGCTCCACGTAAAATACTGGTATTCAGCTGAATCCGGTTTGACTGGAAGCCGACCCCAATATAATTGGGAAAGGCTAGGCAGATGGTGACTTAACAATGGAGGTGACGGGAAATCGTTGGATGCGGGAATGAAGGACTGCTCTTGTGTTATGGCAACTCAAGATGCAGATGAATGGCTTTGTATGAATGATGTTAATGATACTGAAAGGATGAAGATGAGGTGCATAAGACTTGAAGTAACCGCTCGTTCATTCACATAGAAACTGTTTGCAGGATGTTTAGCGGATCCGTTTACATTTTGGTAATAATTACATTGTGTAGTAGCATAAGCCAGTTCACGGACATGGACAGTTTTCAAAATACAGTAAAAAAAACTTTTCTTCCTGTAAAAAGTTAATGTGTGAACGAGCTGTAACATGCATGGACAAGGACAGGAAGATGATGATGATGACACAACAATGACTGGACAAGATCCTTAGATCCTCACCGCTTAGAGTCGTTCAACTTGAGCATAATCTTCCACTGCGCACAGTCAGGACTTGAGCAGTACTGCCTGAGGTTCTCCAGCGCCGTCTTGGTTTCCCGAGCGCCTTCTTCGTAGTACTCTTCGCTGGTCAGTAGTCTTTGTTTTGGCGGGAACTTGCGACGCCTGTAAAATGAATGAATATTGGTACAGTTGGTAAAATTGATAAGTGGGCAGGTAAGTAGCGACATCTGTGCAAAAACTGCCACTGTGCGATTCGTTTTTGATAGCGATAGTAGTCATTTATAATATATAGTAGTTAAGTATAATAGTTTACTAAAAGCATGTCGAAGTTAATCAAAGTTCACGATTTTTTTATTGTTTGTGATATAAATGATGTAATTTTAAGTACTTTACTCTTTTTACTACAAAATCTTGCAATAAAATACAGGAAATCAGTTGCATTCGGTTAGACTGCAAGCCGACCACATTAGAGTAGAGAATAGGCTTGGCAGATTGATAGATTGTGTGATTTCTATGAGTGGCATTAATAAAGGCTTGTGTTTAATTAAAGGTCTACCAGAAAAGTACCTATCTATTTTACTACCAAAAAATTCGAAATACCTGCCAGAATGGATAAATGCTCACCAAATTGTGTTTCATAAAGTATTGTAGAAATTAACCTATTTTCCTTTTTATTCTATATCTTGTGTTTAAACGCCTACCAGAAAAGTACCTATTTTACTACCAAACAATTTGAAATACCTGCCAGAATGCATAAATGCTCACCAAAAGGCGAAGCCGGAACCGGAACAAAACAAGCACGAAGGGGATAGCGGGGTCTGAATCTCTCCCTCACTACACCCCGCCATCCCCTTCTAACCTAACCTGTCCGAGTCGGGGTGCCACAACTCCCGAGCTCGCTTAGCTCGCTCTTGCACCCAAGTTCTCCTAGTAACAGAAGTAACATCGTATTTCAGGGAAACGAGATTTGGTGACCATTTATCCATTTTGGTGGACAAAAAGAATATAAATACAACACATACAATTATTCTGATGAGTGTATAATTATTTAGAGTGGATTTATTTTATTTGAAGTCAACATTATTATTTTAATTGGTACGCATTTAAATTGTAGCCATTAATTAATAACTTACCAATATCCACGAATCCTGTTGAGCAGCGACTGTGGGAAGTACTTAGCGACCAGCGACGCGATGATTACGGCAGCAGAAGCCTCCTGATACTCGCTGCTGAAGAATATCATGAGCACACCTACAACCTGAAATAGTATCAATAAGTAATAATTAAGATTATGTTCATTCATAAAGATACATGCCACCCGATCTTTCGGCTGGTTTCATCTACATTACTGGTCGCAAACAGTAAGTGCGATATAAAGTGCATTGTGCTCACATGTATACAAAATATTGTAAAACTTATATTTGAAAAGAGTAACTATGGAGTTTCTTGTCCGTTCTTCTCCATAAGAATCTACTTTTTGCGAATGGACAACAAGAGTCACTAATATTTTAATTTCAAACTGTAAATTTGACGTTCAAAAGTGCCTTTTAATGGTCTAGTTGAAATAAATGAATTGACTTGAATAATTTTATTGGTCATCTCTCTCCCTCTCTAATACAATTAAGTGTCTTCACATTATCATGCCCTCCCCAACTCATTATTATCATGGACCAAAGAAAACATTTTTTTTTAAACGTTGCCCCACGCTTGGAATTCTCGTGTAGGTATCGTGGGTGCGTTCACAGACATATAAACTCACATACACAAACAGCCAGACCCGCAACAACTATCTGTAGGCCATACAAATATTTGTTCCGTGCGTGAATCGAATTTGCGACACGCAGCGCAACCGCTGCGCCAACCGTGTCGTCTCATGAAATGGCATTACTGTTTTTTTTTTTAAGGGTCGTAAATCATCAAATGACTTCTTCCGCTCTAGGTGGAGCGGAAGGACGTGTCACGACTCTAACTGACTAAAACCCATCCGTGTTCCTCCTAAAGCCCTTTGCGTTCCAGGGCCTCAGTGACTCTTTCGAACAAATTCCGCAACCCTGGATGAAACCTTCTACCATCGGACATCTAGACGCACTGCAAGTTACCATCCCTACCTTGTTGCTATTCCACCAATTCGCACTAAACGTTTCCAAACGTCTTTTATAATGCGCACAGCAAAGGAGTGGAACTCTCTGCCTGCGTCTGTGTTTCCGAACGCATACGACCCTAATCTCTTCAAAATTAGAGTGAACAGGCTTCTTCTGGGTAAGCTCGCTCCATCGTCGACTTTGTCTCTGTCATCTATGACCTAGACTAGAGTCAAGAGCAAACCCATATTAAATATAAAAAAATAAAAAAAAAACATCTTACCTGCAAAGTCCACATGACCAAATTCTTGCTTCTTTCGTTCTTCGGCGGCCCTATTCTGTAGCAGACGACGAAACTGGCGAAGCTCACTATCATTGTGTACCAGAACATGTATGTTTGGTACGTTAGTATGAGGGTACGGATGTTCTCCCATATTTGCTGGAATAGGTACACTCCGACTGTCCAGCCGCCAATGAGGATGCCGTATGTTAACGTTTTCTGGAATAATCATGGATATTAATGTTTTTACTAGTAAGTAGGAAGATATTGTTTGATGCAAAGTTTACATTGAGACGAGTCATTGCACATGGATGTAACAAATTCATGTGACAGCGGGGATGTAGGGTACTGGGAGGAGAATAGCGCTATTTCCAGCCGCCATTAAAGGACAATGGACACTTTAGTGTGGAGTTCATACCTAGTACTGTATCAAGTTGTGGTGTATACCATTTGAAAAGTCGAAATAAAAGCTTAATTTAATTGTATGACTTCAACAGTCAGATGCTACTGTATTATGTATACAGTCTTGATTACCAAGAAGGATACGGTATAAATCTGGGTTATCTGTATGCATACTTTAAAATAAGTTCTTTAGCTATTATGAGTAAGAAATACGTTGGATCATTTGGCTCCCTTCAATATGGTTGAGCCGAATAGTGCTGACGCGTGCGTCATGTTCGTGAACGGACACCGTCAGTTGAGACTGGTCATCTCCCAGCTGCCATGGTTTATTTTAATGATTTGTTATTTGAATCGTTGTTTTTCCTACTCCGGACGCTTTTATCGTGCATTTTTTTTCTTTATCGTTCGTACATATATGTATGTTTAATTTGTTGTTCAAAAATTAATTAAAAGATTGTCCGTGGAGTTTCATGCACGTTCTTCTCCATAGAGATCTACGCTTTGGAACGTGCAAGTAGCTTCATCTCTCTTGACTGACCAACCTTTACAATTTAAAAGTGCCTGTAAATGGTTTAATTGAAATAAATAACTTGAGTTGTAAATTGAAAATTAAATAGCTGACTACAGTCATGGATCTAAAATATGACTTTTAATATTCTCACCCTGGGTAGTAACTTGCTGACATAAAACACGAACACCATGAAGGACGCGAACACTCCGACGAATATGCCGCAAAGGTAAAAGAACAAAGGATTGGCGCACAGTGCACGCGACGAGAATATCAGGATTATGCCCGCGATCATCAATATGACGCGCCATAAGTCCACCCCTGAGGAAGTAAAGAAAAATAAATAAATACAGCTAAGAAGTGGAATTTCCTGTCAGAGTCTGTGTTTCATGATAGCTATGGGGCTGGGGGTCTTTATGTCAAGAGTTAATAAGTAACTTCTAGACAAGCATGCTCTATCGTCGGTAAGTGATGATGTGATGGTGAGATAGTGGTCCTATAAATAATCATTTCAAAAATATGTTTATTTAGACGGCCAAGATCCCTACAGACAAGGCCTTGGTAAATAAATTTGAAACCTAGTAAAACTATAAGCTGGGAAATGTGGAATATTCTTTTACATAACAAAGAAATGGAAACAAAATAATTATAATTGGATGTATATTTTTTATAAGAATTTTTAAGTGTAAAATAAAGCATATAATAATAAGCTGGATCAAGGGCTTGATTAAGAAAGCAGTACTTCTGGAAACGGCTCGCAATGTTAGGAGATTCTTGTCTCACAACAATCAAACATAAAATTAGTGTACAATGGGCAGTCTTATCGCACAAGGCTATCTCTTCCAGTCAAACTTTGGATGGATTGAATGAAAGGAGATAGATTTAGGGCCATCAGTGTACAAACGTTTTAAACAATACTAATTAGATATAATAATATAAAATACAATACCAATTTATATACTATTAAATATAAAACATTTAATTGAGAAAGGAGGGGAAAAATTAACGTGAAAGGTAATAACTCGTTCCCCATTCTTTTACTTACTCAGAACCTGTAACTCGATGGTGTGCCGCTCTTTCGTGTTGACTGCCATGCAAGTTGGAGTGAAAAGACAGATGGACACAGATCTCTGTGCTTTCTTTTGGAACGGGTTGACCACCGAGGACCAGCCATAGCTGTCCTCTGTGTACTCACTGTACACCTCATCAGGAGTGTCCCCAAAGTATTGACGGAACTGGTCATTCTTAATTTTTATGTTGAACTGAAATATTAATATAGATTTATTAAAGACAGTGTTATAAAACAGTGACTTCAATACAGGGTCGAATGGTTATTTATGCATAAGGCAGCCATGAAACCTGAACTTGATTCTATATTCCAATGCAGGAATTTTTCATTTGCTTTATCTAAAGTCGGGCTTAGTCTTAAAAGCAGCATATGAAAAATATCAATACTGTGAGAGTCTTGAAACAATGTTCTGAATTCATGGTAATAGGTTGGGCTTTGTAGTTCCAGTCTATCATGTATAGTATTGAAAGCTAATGGTAAAAAAATTGTTAAGTTTAAATCATAATTTTATTGGGGTAGAAATTCAATATTATTAAATAATACTTACTTTCACTGTTTGCCATAAAGCAAACAAGTTCTTGGGAGTTCCAGTGTAGCAATAGATGTCTGTACTTTTAGTAGAGGAGGGCACATCTCTTTCTATTGTTGATGGGCCCCCTAACCAGTGTACTAAAAAAAATGGCAGATGCATCAAGTTTCTTTTGAATATCTTTGGCCTTGGAATTATAATATTTGAGTATGAGTAAGTACTGAAATTCAAATGAATGCTATCTAGAACTTTCTTGAAGGAACTTTTTTATTCAAAGCTCCCCTTGAGGTTAGGGTTACATAGTTACATTTTTGAAATTCCTTAACAATTCCATGACTCCATTTTGGACCAAACAAATAATATGCAGAAAAGAGTCATTCATAAATACGGCGATAACAAAGACGGGATGTTTAATCTTGTAGGGCTTCATGTACTCATAATAGACACAAGTATAAACAAAGCAAACAAACAGTTTCTCGATGTTACACAACGTGGGACATTGGCCGTTCATTTTTAAAGCCAATTATTATATAATTTAGTTCTTAAATACTTCAGAAAATTAGTTACTTCTTACCATCATACGGTAATGACTGTGTTCGATTAATTAACACAACGATAAACAATAATAACAACAAGCAGCGTCCATAGTCGCCCATGTTTGCTATAAGTTTTACATGTGAAACTCATAAAATCACTACCGCATGGTTACAGAGCTCGGGCTCTGGATCAGAACTTGGCATCCTATTATTTTTAGCACAAGGAGTTCCGCGTTTATCGACGAAAAATCGCGAGTTTGGTGAAATGATCTAATAATAGTCCACAACCTCAACGATTTGCACTGACGTTTTGTTTGACAAATTTGACAATGACAGAATTTTCGTCCATTGAGGAAGCGTGGACACTGGACAGTTGGTATCAATGTGTCCTTCGCTATTAGTCGATTTTTTTCTTTACGGGGTGGAATTGATTTTTCTTGTCTCGATTTTCCCCATTTATAATCCTCCTCTTTAATATAAATGTTAAATTCTGTATGCTTCGAATTTTAGATATTGTAAATCACTCCCGCCTCGATGAATTTACGCCTTACATAGGATACCTACTTTTCATCTCAGAAACTACGTTCCTACGTTCCTGTGGGATAATTCTCGAATATCACGATTGCAAAGACGTTGACAAAAGCTACAATCCTCTCCAAATATTGAGCACGCACGAATCTGAATGAATTTCGGTTGAATGTATGTACAGGCGCCAGCACTTCAAGCTACCCGAAACTGTCAAATTTTCCCAATCAACCTTGAACCTACTAACGTTTTACTTTTCAGTAATAATGTTGAAAATCTATCAAAGAAATTTGACAGATTGTTGTTGCTTGATGTGCTGGCGTTTGTTCTACTTAGACTCAAAAATGTACTTAGTTGCTATGTTTGTGTGTCAATGTAATGTAACGATACATTGCACCCTGATGATTTCTAGAAATTATAACATTTTCCTTCTAAGCGCGGGCAAAAGCTGTGTACTTACATCTTTTTCAGGTTGATTTCACTGTACGTAAATAGCTGGTTTACACAGTGCGAATTAGCGTGTGAGTCGGATACCGAGCACCTGCAGTGCAGCTTCTCGCCTTTTGAAGACGTATCATACGAGTTACTCTGATTCGCATGTCAGAAATGAGCCATGGCCACAAGCCATTGAGAGAGACGCAGCCATAACGAGCCGGTTTTCAGGCCAGTAGCGTGTATCAGTTTTTAAATCATGTTGACTCAATATTGGAAACCCACAGTACTAGTCCTGCATAGAACTTGCTAGAGACTATATGCAGCTACTAGCAGGTCATGAAAACAGATAAGCCAAGCTACTAACATAAGTACAAGTTGACAATACGAGCAGCTGTTTACTGTGCAGCTCGCACTGTGTAAGCAAGCAATAAGAATGTCGCAAAACGGAAAAACTAGCATGCCATCAAGTGATGCACTTGATGGCATGCCAGTTTTTCTCTTAATAGAGACTCAAGCCCATCGCAGCCTATGACGCTACAAAAGAGGAGGGAGCGCTCCTTTTATCAACATCTGCATGTGGTCTGAGTAATTGTAGTTGGGCTGTTGTGATGTAGGTAGTTGTGCTTACTTGGTTTTGGTTCCTTAACCTTCAGAGACATCGACGCCAAGCCACATTTTCGCCGTACATTTTGTCACATATTTGTGACGTTTGGCATCCAGGGCACGCGCTTGCTTGACCTATACGCGACAAAGGCGTTCAAAAGGTTAAAATATGTAGAAATAAATAAAACATCCAATAACTCTCATCATGTTTTTATTTGGTAAAGCATTACAATAATGGAGTGGTCATGTATTATCAGAGTAACACACTAAGGCACTTGCACAAAACCTTGTACTTTAAAAAAAACTTGTACATATAAAAATAACCTGAACATTTACTGCAATCAAAGTAAAAATACAGGAATGTTTGCTTAAATACTGTTCAGAAAACACTTATTTAATTAAAATAATTATAATGCTATTCAAATAATACAAAAGCTACCATTCACCAGTCTTAGGACAGGAATGTTCAAATAAATATATTTTCTCCATTTTAAAATACTGACCTAATTTTTTTACTGAATTACGAATCACAGCTTAATCACAAAAAAAAAAGTATAAATTAATATTTCATGTTTAAATATATTATAGACTGATTTCGATGTGGAGTCCATTACAATAGTTTACAGTGTTATCAAATACATTTAACGCTACAGAATAATTAGAGAAATTATGTTTGTCTATGTTAAATCAAAAATATATTATGTCACTTTTTCTTATTCACTTATTTCAGGATGTTTATATATTAGTTTTGTTAAATGAATAAAAATAACTGATAGGTAGAACTTGATAACGTCAAATTCATAGTTGTTTATATCGATTATTTTGAAATAGGCGACTCAATCGACTAACGACGTACAATCGAGTTACTGTGGAGGAGTGGACCTTCAAACTTCAATTGATTAAAGTGGCACTAGTACAGCTATTCAATTTATTATTGCCATTCTATCTGGAGAACACTATGCAGTTATTCAAAGGATAAAAAGTGAACTGTTATATTATTTTCATACATCAACAGATTTAACTTGAAAAAAAGGCATTGTTGCATAGTGTGTGACAAGATTTTCTAGTAAAACATGTATATGAAACAGCAAACGTCAGACATTATGTAAATCTGTTTCAAGACATATTTTTAAGGCACGGAGTTAATTATTTCATTCTATAAATAGTGATTTCATTTCTAAAATTGTAAATAGTAAAATTTGTGGTATAATAAGTCTGACTTTGCTATGAAACTATGGACAATTTACCCACATATAAATTATCTTAGTGACCTTCAATTATATTGCACTAATATACATCTAGGAACCTGCGAAGGCACGTTGAAAGCACTAAGTTATTCCTCTATCCAATAATATATCTTACGTGTGTAGTTTTAAAATTCAAATTCCTATGTTGTGGAATACTTTGCGATTTTGCGACGACGACGAAGTTTCTAAATTTTCTATGTCCTCGTTGGAATGTGATATCTGAAATAAGAAAAAAATATTCTTAACACCCAACTGTAACATGGAAAAATAAACATAAACTTTTTTTTTTAATTCAGGTCTTTTCCATAGAAAACGACCAATTCGAACCCACGCGACGTAGGCGGGTCCGCGGTGGCGCGCCCACTCGCGCTCGAACTCGTGCTCCAGGATCTCGGCGCCGCGCTTGCGAGTCAGATATACTCACGTGGCTAACGCTTGCGCGCGTCGTGTGCGACGTAGGCGGGTCCGCCGTGGCGCGCCCACTCGCGCTCGAACTCGTGCTCCAGGATCTCGGCGCCGCGCTTGCGAGTCAGATATACTCACGTGGCTAACGCTTGCGCGCGTCGTGTGCGACGTAGGCGGGTCCGCCGTGGCGCGCCCACTCGCGCTCGAACTCGTGCTCCAGGATCTCGGCGCCGCGCTTGCGAGTCAGATATACTCACGTGGCTAACGCTTGCGCGCGTCGTGTGCGACGTAGGCGGGTCCGCCGTGGCGCGCCCACTCGCGCTCGAACTCGTGCTCCAGGATCTCGGCGCCGCGCTTGCGAGTCAGATATACTCACGTGGCTAACGCTTGCGCGCGTCGTGTGCGACGTAGGCGGGTCCGCCGTGGCGCGCCCACTCGCGCTCGAACTCGTGCTCCAGGATCTCGGCGCCGCGCTTGCGAGTCAGATATACTCACGTGGCTAACGCTTGCGCGCGTCGTGTGCGACGTAGGCGGGTCCGCCGTGGCGCGCCCACTCGCGCTCGAACTCGTGCTCCAGGATCTCGGCGCCGCGCTTGCGAGTCAGATATACTCACGTGGCTAACGCTTGCGCGCGTCGTGTGCGACGTAGGCGGGTCCGCCGTGGCGCGCCCACTCGCGCTCGAACTCGTGCTCCAGGATCTCGGCGCCGCGCTTGCGAGTCAGATATACTCACGTGGCTAACGCTTGCGCGCGTCGTGTGCGACGTAGGCGGGTCCGCCGTGGCGCGCCCACTCGCGCTCGAACTCGTGCTCCAGGATCTCGGCGCCGCGCTTGCGAGTCAGATATACTCACGTGGCTAACGCTTGCGCGCGTCGTGTGCGACGTAGGCGGGTCCGCCGTGGCGCGCCCACTCGCGCTCGAACTCGTGCTCCAGGATCTCGGCGCCGCGCTTGCGAGTCAGATATACTCACGTGGCTAACGCTTGCGCGCGTCGTGTGCGACGTAGGCGGGTCCGCCGTGGCGCGCCCACTCGCGCTCGAACTCGTGCTCCAGGATCTCGGCGCCGCGCTTGCGAGTCAGATATACTCACGTGGCTAACGCTTGCGCGCGTCGTGTGCGACGTAGGCGGGTCCGCCGTGGCGCGCCCACTCGCGCTCGAACTCGTGCTCCAGGATCTCGGCGCCGCGCTTGCGAGTCAGATATACTCACGTGGCTAACGCTTGCGCGCGTCGTGTGCGACGTAGGCGGGTCCGCCGTGGCGCGCCCACTCGCGCTCGAACTCGTGCTCCAGGATCTCGGCGCCGCGCTTGCGAGTCAGATATACTCACGTGGCTAACGCTTGCGCGCGTCGTGTGCGACGTAGGCGGGTCCGCCGTGGCGCGCCCACTCGCGCTCGAACTCGTGCTCCAGGATCTCGGCGCCGCGCTTGCGAGTCAGATATACTCACGTGGCTAACGCTTGCGCGCGTCGTGTGCGACGTAGGCGGGTCCGCCGTGGCGCGCCCACTCGCGCTCGAACTCGTGCTCCAGGATCTCGGCGCCGCGCTTGCGAGTCAGATATACTCACGTGGCTAACGCTTGCGCGCGTCGTGTGCGACGTAGGCGGGTCCGCCGTGGCGCGCCCACTCGCGCTCGAACTCGTGCTCCAGGATCTCGGCGCCGCGCTTGCGAGTCAGATATACTCACGTGGCTAACGCTTGCGCGCGTCGTGTGCGACGTAGGCGGGTCCGCCGTGGCGCGCCCACTCGCGCTCGAACTCGTGCTCCAGGATCTCGGCGCCGCGCTTGCGAGTCAGATATACTCACGTGGCTAACGCTTGCGCGCGTCGTGTGCGACGTAGGCGGGTCCGCCGTGGCGCGCCCACTCGCGCTCGAACTCGTGCTCCAGGATCTCGGCGCCGCGCTTGCGAGTCAGATATACTCACGTGGCTAACGCTTGCGCGCGTCGTGTGCGACGTAGGCGGGTCCGCCGTGGCGCGCCCACTCGCGCTCGAACTCGTGCTCCAGGATCTCGGCGCCGCGCTTGCGAGTCAGATATACTCACGTGGCTAACGCTTGCGCGCGTCGTGTGCGACGTAGGCGGGTCCGCCGTGGCGCGCCCACTCGCGCTCGAACTCGTGCTCCAGGATCTCGGCGCCGCGCTTGCGAGTCAGATATACTCACGTGGCTAACGCTTGCGCGCGTCGTGTGCGACGTAGGCGGGTCCGCCGTGGCGCGCCCACTCGCGCTCGAACTCGTGCTCCAGGATCTCGGCGCCGCGCTTGCGAGTCAGATATACTCACGTGGCTAACGCTTGCGCGCGTCGTGTGCGACGTAGGCGGGTCCGCCGTGGCGCGCCCACTCGCGCTCGAACTCGTGCTCCAGGATCTCGGCGCCGCGCTTGCGAGTCAGATATACTCACGTGGCTAACGCTTGCGCGCGTCGTGTGCGACGTAGGCGGGTCCGCCGTGGCGCGCCCACTCGCGCTCGAACTCGTGCTCCAGGATCTCGGCGCCGCGCTTGCGAGTCAGATATACTCACGTGGCTAACGCTTGCGCGCGTCGTGTGCGACGTAGGCGGGTCCGCCGTGGCGCGCCCACTCGCGCTCGAACTCGTGCTCCAGGATCTCGGCGCCGCGCTTGCGAGTCAGATATACTCACGTGGCTAACGCTTGCGCGCGTCGTGTGCGACGTAGGCGGGTCCGCCGTGGCGCGCCCACTCGCGCTCGAACTCGTGCTCCAGGATCTCGGCGCCGCGCTTGCGAGTCAGATATACTCACGTGGCTAACGCTTGCGCGCGTCGTGTGCGACGTAGGCGGGTCCGCCGTGGCGCGCCCACTCGCGCTCGAACTCGTGCTCCAGGATCTCGGCGCCGCGCTTGCGAGTCAGATATACTCACGTGGCTAACGCTTGCGCGCGTCGTGTGCGACGTAGGCGGGTCCGCCGTGGCGCGCCCACTCGCGCTCGAACTCGTGCTCCAGGATCTCGGCGCCGCGCTTGCGAGTCAGATATACTCACGTGGCTAACGCTTGCGCGCGTCGTGTGCGACGTAGGCGGGTCCGCCGTGGCGCGCCCACTCGCGCTCGAACTCGTGCTCCAGGATCTCGGCGCCGCGCTTGCGAGTCAGATATACTCACGTGGCTAACGCTTGCGCGCGTCGTGTGCGACGTAGGCGGGTCCGCCGTGGCGCGCCCACTCGCGCTCGAACTCGTGCTCCAGGATCTCGGCGCCGCGCTTGCGAGTCAGATATACTCACGTGGCTAACGCTTGCGCGCGTCGTGTGCGACGTAGGCGGGTCCGCCGTGGCGCGCCCACTCGCGCTCGAACTCGTGCTCCAGGATCTCGGCGCCGCGCTTGCGAGTCAGATATACTCACGTGGCTAACGCTTGCNTCACGCCAGTGTCCACAAGTAGCCATATGGCAGAAAAACCCGATTTCTCAAAGCAACGAGGATAAATTCTACAGTCTTGTTATTATGTACAATAATCCTTTTCTTGTACTATGTTTTTATTGCTATTGTGTTGTGTCGAATTATCTGTACGGGAGTCGTAATAAGTCTTGGATTTTTTGGTTGTGAGTTTGCCTTGTCTTCTTTTAGCACACAAATTCTAATGCAGCACCCCCGAAAAATGGGTTGCGACTGCCGTCACCAGAACGAAAGTCTCAACTTATAATTATTGGGTGGGGGGAGGTTTTTTTCATTTGTAGGGTAACACCACATTATCCGCCCCAGATGTCACCCATGCTAGCTACGCTACTGGTTGTACGGCTTGAAGGACAACTGGACTTCGTCGCGACATTTTTTTAAACAAGAATTTGACAGCCAACGGATTCACCGTTGACTGTGTACATTCTGAGACGAAAAATAACACACACAACACACTGCCGATTCAGGACCTCAAGAATTTGTCTTCTGCACAGTTTTTGCATACACAGCAAAGGCAATTTTTGCCTTCCAATAACATTGACAAAACACGACTTATTACGAAAAAAAAACTGCCTAAAATCTCAGTATGCGTTTAGGTTATATCAAAAGGACAAATCATCATCTTTCTAGCCTTTTCCCTACTAGGTATACTGGAGTCAAACCAATCTGTAATTATCATAAGGACAAAATATACAGACATGTAAAACTTAAAGTTTATGCAACTCACCTCCAAAAGTTCAATATCACAAGAAGTATTGATAGTATCACGTAGTTCCGAGTACTTCCATTTAGACAGGTCGTACTTTTGCTTGCCCTGCATAGCTTGCTGCATTCGCACCCGTTCTGACCTGCCGTTCGCGAAACAAACCGTCAATGGATAGCGAAGGAGAAAGGATTTCAGGTTATGTTGTTAAACTACATACATGCTACTTAATCCTGTTTCAGGAAAGAAATTGTCGAAAAGTTACAAATTAGTATTCGTTAGTAAGTCAAGTGATGCCATTGGCTGTTTAAATTCTATCAACCGATCCCGTGAAGTGATTGGTTGTTAAATAGTTATTCAACCAATCACGTGCTACAATTGGCTGTTGTAAAATTCATTCAAACAATTACGTGATGTGATTAGCTGTTGAAATATTCAACATAGCACGTGATGCAATTGGCTGTTTAAAAATTCATTCATTCAATTACGTGATGTGATTGGCTATTCAAATTAAGTTCAACCAATCACGTGACGCGATTGGCTGTACTAATAAATTCAACCAATAACAGCAGCTCAAGCGCATTTGACTATTTCTCGCCTTGACTTTTCAATAATTTTCGTTCCAGAAACTAGGTTTTAGTATTATCATGCTACGTGCGGTGTTTTATTATGATAGTGGTACATAAATTATTACTAATACGTTTATTACAGTTGATATTTTGCATGCAATTATTTTGACTCTTTTAGAACCATGCGGTTTAGGAAAGTATGTTTAGTTTATGATAGAACGAACGAATTGGGCTACTAAGCTTGGACGTTGGTAGTCTACTCAAGCGTTGTCGACCATCATCGCCCGAATTCGCGATCGTCGCTTTCAAATGCACGGCAAACCCGAACGGTTCAGCCGAGCAAATTAACGCCACGAACAAAGTATCGCGTATATGTGCGATGATCGCTTTATATTTGTATAGGACGACGCCACAGACTCACAAGCAACAGCGAGTTTATAAAGCAACATCATCCGGAGTCTAGTCAGCGCTAAAAAATCTTTTAAGAATATGTAACAATATTTCACTTCAACCATATGACTGTAAAAGAGTCTAAATTGTTAAATACACTAGAGTTATAATATTACAAATCAAGCTTCATTCCATAACCGTAAACCAATCATACTAACTCGTACAAATCTCGATCAATTCTTTTATATAAGTTATTCAAAACACGTGCATCATCGTTGATTTCAATCCTTATTTTGTTCCCCATTTTTCTCAAATACACAGAGTTTATGAAACACAGCTCAATAATTAGGACTAAGAACTAAATAGTAGTTGGAATTAATATCACAAATCACTAAGATACAGTTAACAACACTAAGACTGCGTGCAGAAAGTTCAAGTAAAGCAGATAGCCCTTGTTAGTAGTTAGTTCCGTTATCTGAAGTGGTCCTCTTTCAATTATAAGTGGTTGAGTACATCCTACATTCGAGATAGTCACATTTTGAAACAATAAACTCTATGCACTACAAAACAAAGTTCGAATTCCATTGCAAACCATACTTTTTATTAGAGCCTTTTAAATACAGATAGTACTCGTAATTTAAAAATAAACTTTAAATACATAACACTAAAGTCGATACTTGCGTTGGTGGCGAACTGGCGATGGATTGCTAATTCAAGTACTTCTATCTACTCGTCTGTATTGTAGGAAGGGCAGGAAAATAAGAGTGTGGAGTGTTTACAGTCGATGCAAAATAGGGCATGAAACGTGGTCACTAGTGATTGTAATGCGTCTTGACTGAGTGAGCCGTTTTATCGTTAAAGCAAGACTGCTGATCGGTTGGTCGATTCAGTAATAATGTCACCGTGAAAACCAAGGTGAAGTGAGCTTAAAAGTGCATTCCAACATGCTTTGGAATGGCTGCTCACTTTGAGCTCACTTCAACTAAGTTCAAGGTGTGATATTTACAGAATAGCGCTACTGGCAGTCTTGTGCTTCTCCCGGCTGACTACTATTTTTTTTGGTAAACATTTTTAGAAGAAGTACGGATTCGTGCTTCGCTGATAGAAATTGCTATCGACTCGCTCCCTATTGTAGATTTAAATCAAACTGATTGGAAATTAGCTCTTCTTTTTCAAAATTGTCAATATCGTACAATACTAACCACAAAAGTCGCCACCGCATACGCTGTGATCATTTATAGATTGAAACTATCCAAATATCCATAATTGAAAGAGGGCCAAATTCGGAGCGTGCGAAAGAGAAATTCGTTAGTTCTGTCTCACTCAGTACCTGTTCAATTTATTCTCTCCATTCATTGACTCCATGGTAGGGAAACTGTGCGAACATATCACAATATTACTTATACGCTAGTTGAACGTCGGACATCCGGGAATGGTGACACGTTTTAGCAATATTTATTTCGAATAAAAGAATAAATAACCCGAAAAATATTAATCTTTGAGAATAAATTGAGAACAAATCGTAACATAAATAGTAATAGTAAAGTAAGGATATAAAGAGACAAAAACAAAGGTACTTAATTAATTGATTGTTCGAAAAATAGTAACAAAAAGATTTCAGATGTTTGTTTCACGAAAGTTAATTTGAAGTCCAAACCTTCATTCAGATCACATTTTTATGACTAAATTGTTGATAAATATTACTAAAACATGTCCACCATTTTAAATCGAAGTGTAAAGCTATGTACAAGAAGAATCTTCGCAGACCTGTGCTCTCCATATCATATAGTACAGTGAGAATACTGTATAAGTAGGTATAATATTATAGATCAGAAACATTTTTATAAAGTAAGAAATTAATTTAAGACATTAAATACATCACTTTTCATGTTTACCTATTTATTTCCATATAATTTCTGATAATCTGATATGTTTTTTTTTTCGTCATCTTGGCATGATAGATCAATACAATAGCAATATATTGACCTATAATGAGAAAACACTCTTAAATAGGCATTTTTCTTCAAATCTCGCTCATTAAAAAAATCAAATCTGCCAGATTATCATGAAACCTGGCGCATTTGAGTAGGCATAAATCTTCAAAGCTCGTTCAAATATGAAATAATGTTGCCGTTACCCAAAGACAGCATAAATCAAATTTGACAGATTATTATGAAATCTGTCAGGTTAGAGCTGTTGATCTGTCTTACCCTCGATTTCTAAATTAAGAATTTGAAGTTGATTATTTGTCGAGCTCTGCCAAATTTTGTCATTAAAGTAGGGTTTCACACGTTGTTCTAAACTCCAAACCTTTATTCAGATACTGAAACTTAGTCTTCGAGTATCATTCAATAAGCCTAAGTATAGAATTTTTTTTTCATATTAGATAGCATGATTATTATGGAAATATACCTGCGTAACTGAGGCGGAGAGCCTTCCACGTGTCCGTTGGTCTCCTTAGCGAGCCGCACCGCCATCTCATGGTCGCGGCGCTCTTGTTCTAACCTGTTCAGAATAGGCAGAAAACACCATTGTTATTCATTTTTCGAGACAATCTTTGGATGGATTTTAAATGAAATTTATTGCAAATTTATCTGGCGCCTTTTTTTTAAGGATGGGAATCATCAAATGACTTCTTCCGCTCTGGGTGGAGGGCGTGTCAGACTCTTACTGATTAAAACCCATCCGTGTTCCTACTAAAGCCCTTTGCGTTCCAGGACCGCGGTGACTCTTTCGAACACATTTCTGTACCCTGGCAGGCTCTGCTCCGTCTCCATTGCTGACATCTCTTTGAGGTGCGCGTGGAACACAACGCGCCATCGACCCGGGCCTGGCGGTGACCGGACAGCGAGCCACCCAACGTGAGCCGTCCGCAGGCCCGCGCCTACAACTTAGCCATTCTACAGACTTGATTACTACCAACAATCTAACGCGTTTAATAGTTTAACCAACTACAGGGTTCCATCTATCTCTGTACAAAAAACCGGCCAAGTGCGAGTCGGACTCGCGCACGAAGGTTTCCGTACCATTATCTACAAAAACGACAAAAAAATCTCGTTTGTTGTATGAGAGCTCCCTAAAATATTTATTTTATTCTGTTTTTTAGTATTTGTTGTTACAGCGGCAACATAAATACATCATCTGTGAAAATTTCAACTGTCTAACTATCACGGTTCATGAGATACCTATAGCTTGGTGACAGACGGACATTCGCTGTCCGTCGTCTTAGTAATAGGGTCTCGTTGAAACCTTTGTACGGAACCCTAAAAATCACCAAAAGCGTAACAATCAAACAATCTCACTTTCGCGTCTATAAAAGTTTTTAAGATTATTTATATCAAACCAAATCAGAACTCATTTATCCAATTTAGGCTGAGTGCTAGCACGTTTTAAACGTCAATTTTCTACATAATGACAGTCCCCCAAAACGCCCGCCAATCATAGTTAAACATTGTTAATTTACAGTTGTATACCATTAAATCGAGAAACAAGGTCACTCAGAAATAAGTCCAAATCGCACTTGACCGATTATTTCTAAAACTCGGACAAAACATCTTAAGCCACATTTAATGCTAGATATATCATCATTAGGTAGGTATATAAAGTTGCAAGTCTTTTACGACTGCAACATTTCAAAAATACAATGGCTGATGCGATTGCGATGCACGATGACGAGCCCTCCTCGCCCTGATATAACCAAACCAATCGGTTTGGTTATATTATGGCGTTCCCTCGAACGAAACCATAGCGCGAATTTAAACGCGGCAACGCCATCTATCGAGTCGAACGGAACTATTATTTTCTAGTGGGTCGGACTAAAGAGAAATGTTTAGTTTTCTGTTATGAACTATATTAAGAATATTAACATTATAATTATGAATATAATGTTTTATTAGGGAAGAAATGACTTATATATGTATATAATGTTATATTAGGAATTACAGAATACAAATTCGAAAGTAAAGTTGTTCTTATCAGCATTGTACCTACTTTTGACAAATACAGGGTTCTTTTTAATTATTTGGAAAACCTTCAGGGCCTAAACTACTTACGATATATATTTATTTATTTTAACTTTATGTACATTAGTGGTAAATGGGCGGACTTAATGCATCAAGGCATTCTCTACCAGTCAACCTTTGGGTTATAAAGACTATGCTGTGGTAGGTGTACAATAAATAAAAATAAGATTATATATATTATGACATATAAATATTTTTTTATATTGATAAGCTCTTGTTTGACCTAGAGGCCAATTTCGCGCACACGACAGCTCCCGAGGATTGCAGACCGCGTGGCGGATTTGCTTCGGTCTAGATTCGTCTATTTATGGCGAAACGAGGGGTCCACCCTATCTTAAGCCTGCTGCCATTGTATGTACTCAATGGCAGGCTATGTAACATTAAAGTGGTTACCTTTCTCTGTTCTCCTGGTCGGCTTTAGCGGCTTCTTCCATTTGCTTCTGAAGCTTAAGTGCGGCGATACGGTCCTGCTCTTCTAACCGCAGTCTCTCTACCTCTTCGGCTTTGCGACGGGATTCCATCTCTGCTTTACTGCAAGCATTGGAACGAAAGAGATTATTTTGGCGAAATTGTGTTTCAACATCATATATCTTAATATAAATTAAATAGTAATTACAAAAGGGTGGGTAATTGTGTATTTGAGTGACTTCATTTAATGCATTTTATATTGTACAACTTAGTTAATTTTTTAACTCAATCTATTTTATTCTTTCAATTTTAATTGTTATAAATGTAATGTCCTAATTTATCTGTTATTTTTGTAGTTTTAATTTATAATTTTTTCTATTCTAACTTAATCGATGTTTTTTAAATTTTTGAATTATACTGTATTTTAATTTAATTTAACTACTTGACATTTTAATGTTATTTTAATTTTTTAACTCAAAATTTAATCTATTTTATTCTTTTAATTGTAATTAATGTATTATGCCCTAATTTATTTGTTATTTTTGTAGTTTTAATTTATAATTGTTTCTCTATTGCAATTTAATCGAACTTTTTTATAATATTTTTAATTATTCTGTATTTTAGTTCAATTTAGCTACTTGACATTTAAAATTCAATTTTGACTTAGTAAATTTTAATTTTGTTATTAGGGGCCGTTCAAGTATTACGTAAGCAGATTTATTGCAATTATTTACCCCCCCATCCC
>NDFZ01004569.1:0-44402 GCA_002192655.3 Mamestra configurata
TAACAATTGTAGAGTGATATGGATATTCTAGATATTTTAATTTGAAATTTATTAAAAAAATATATATAGTAAAAAGTTTCAAAGATTTTTTTTTTTTGAGGATTGCGTAGTAAAACAAGGAACCCTTACAGTTTCGCCATGTCCGTCTGTTAGTCCGCGATTTTACTCAGGGACTATTATTGCTACGAAGCTATAATTAGGCGTGGTTATAGATGTTAATCACGCTGACTAAATTGTAAAATAAATATAATAGATTTTAATATAATAGATTTTAACTTTTGACTTAAAAAATAGTCAATTTTTTGTTGTTGTTGTATATCCCGTAGGTAGTAGGGTATCGTTGGGTAGGTCTGTAAAAAATAATACGGGTTAGTGTAAACCATTTTTCGATTCAGATATTCATTTACGATATATTGAGCTTTAAAGTGATGTTCTTTGTTCGAGTTATTTGTCCTCCCTCCTCTAAAAACTAAACCGTAGTTTTTGGAGATATGAAAATTTATCATGAAAGTAGTGTATGTAACAAAGTTAAAAGGAAAACTATCACTGTTGCCCAGACTTAGCGAGTTAATGAGTCGATCAACTTATAAAAGTAACTGATAATTAAAAAAAAACTAAAAATTGAATGCCTTAGTAACTGTCTGTGTTTACAGGACGGGTAATTATAGATCTCTTCACTGTGTGGGGCTCGACACGCATTTGGCCGGTTCTTGGTTGTTAGTATATATTGTAATCACAAAAACTCGAAAAGACAGACGATTGTATATAAAAAATCAACCTTAATAAATGTTATCCCAGCCTGCAACTGAACGCTGGAAAAAATACTTAATTTTTTTTTATTAATTCTTGACTGTTTTTTTTTTATTTTTATTTAATATGGGTTTGCTCTTGACTCTAGTCTAGGTCATAGATGACAAAGAAGTAGGACTCGACTGGAATTTTAGATCTTAGCTAATCGTTATTTTTATTTTTCTCGCTATGTTTTCCCTCTATATCAACGGAACTTTAATTTTTACAGATTCGAAGAACTAACGGGACAAGACTGCGAAGGGAAGATACATTAAATTTTAAAGCAGCCATGCAGCAGCGTGCAGCACCCTGTTACCAATGATTCAGCCTGTGATAAAAAAAAAAATACGTAAAGGCTTAAATATTTAGGAAAACCATGGGAAAACAAATACAGCTATAATAAATTTCATATTTTGTCATTTACCTTGTTTTATATAATTACTAGTTGCCGCCCCAGGCACCGCTCGCATGAATATCAAATTTATCCCAAGTATAATTTTGAGTCAGCGCGATACAACAAACAGTCATGTAAATTAATTAAGTAAAGAAATATGTGTGTGAAGTGTTTGAACGCTAACTCCATTTGAGATTCGCACCCAAATTTTTTTTGGCACCCTGTGTCATCAATTGTCATCGTGTTGTAATGTTCATCATGTATTTATACAATGTGGAGACATCGATACGACAATTAATTAATTAATTGGCGTGCCATTTATAATAACACTTACAATACTGGTTTATAAGATTTTTGAAACTTTAATAAATCCTGTCACTGAAATTAAAAATAAACTTTTCCAATTGCATAAAACGCCATAAAACTCAAACTAGTCAAGGATTGTGACTACTCTATTCTGACGAAATATTCCAAGCAGTCTGTTGCAGTTAGTGACATCAAATCAATGATAAAAGATAACATATTCGTATGAACTAGTATTGCCAGTGTTAATTGGTTGTCGTTTCGTCGTCTCCACCTTATAGAACTCACTGTCGAGTTCGTAATGTGATCAGTGTGTTTTACTTTTAGGGAACCTACTGCGTTCCATTACTCGCGGACAGAATCCGAAATCGACTGTTGTAGGTTAATAACACTGTGGACACTAAAGGTAAACAGGACAATCGAGATAAAAATCATCAAAACCAGTTAAATGCATGACTAATAAGCTACTTATAGATACTGAAATGGTATAAAAGACGTATCCCAAGACTGTCTGCATCGCATTCTGTTCACAACAGTCGAATATTAAGCTAGTGTCATCATGAAGCTCTTCATCCTATTTGTGATGGTCGCGTTACTCGCCGCGCTGTGTTCGGCACAACCTGTTGTAATACTTGAGCAACCAGATACTTCAGGAGTTCTACGGTTCAAGAGAGAAATTGTTGGTCCGATTGGTAGATGTCCAACAGATGAAGTAATACTGCGAGGGGAATGCGTTCTCTGCCATGTGTAAGTACCACTTGATGAAATATAAGGCACCAATTTAGGTTAAAATAATGTTTCGCATGTATTATTTTTGTTAGATTTTTGTATGGGATCAGAATACAGTGATGCACAAAAGTCATTAGCATGCTGCTGAAACCAGTTGTAGTGATCGTAATGTTACGAACTTCTGTTTGCCATAATCGCCACGCTTGGCAGGCGGGTTGGCGATCGCAGTGCATCTGTTGCAATGTACAGAGAATGTTGCTGCTCATTCTATGTTGAGTCCCTTTAGTATTGCGATCGTGTATATTCGTGATTGTGTATCTTTTCTTGTGATTTAATTAAAGTCAGGTCAAAAGATATTAGATTTGTGGTAAAATATACTACTAAAAATACTTGTTAATTATTTATTGGCTAATTTATTTATTTTTAATTAATTATTTGTAAGTTTTTTTGCTATTAGCTCCTGCCAGCGGCTTCACCCGCGTGACAATTAAAAATGATTAAACTAAGTGAGTAAACTACCGGAATGAAAAGTATCCTATTCCGGGACATGGTCTAGTCGTGTGCCAAGTTTCATCCAAATCCCTTCAGCCGTTAAGACGTGAAATGTTTACAGACAGACGGAGTAACAAGCACATTTATAATATTATGGATAGTATGGATTAATGTTTTGTATTTTCCCCTACAACCCAGCTGAACCCTTCGACGAAAACAGGCGTAATGATATGTCGTTATATTACGAGTATTTCTGTTAATTAACGATAAGGTAGAGGTACTCACTTTATCGTAGAAATCTTATTGATTCCCAGCATTATGTCAAGTCTATCAATTCAATTATTTGATTGATGAATTGAATTGATATCAATTCTAGTGATTCTAAACCTTTTGATAGTTTTAAGAACGGTAGGTACTTTTTATCATCCAAATCCTAGAATGATCTAATTTTTCTTTACTGTAGTCTTCTTTAAAAATAAGAATGAATCGCCGAAATGTATGTACTTGTACGTGCATAACTTCAGAACGACTACACTAAATTGGACAATTCTTTTTTGTTGTGTTCTTTATTGGAAAAACATGGTAGCCGATGTAAACATGAGCACAGTGACGCCCTCTCTAAGATTTACAATATAAATTCATATCTTATTTGTATTTAGATAGAATATTTTTCCTTGTTACAGTTATGAAGAGTTCACAGACGAGAAATGTCCAGAACGATCGTGAGAATGCCTGCACAGAATAATTATTGAAGATACCAAAATGATTATTCACTGCATATATCCGTATGTTTGCAAAGGTACTTCAGTAATGATGGCTGAAACCGGCTTTCCTTATCTACCTACAGTAAAACTGATCAATAACACTACTTTACAACAATAAAAATAAAGATCTTTTACCCAGACATGGTTTATATTGATTTTGTTTTCTGCCTACCCCCTTATGATTGAAATATATTATTATGTCAAATATTTATATCAAGTCCGGTTTTTAGGGTTCAGTAATAAATTAAGGATCCTTTTTAATTTAGCCATGACACCATTGTTGCTACTAAGCTGTAATTTGGCATGGTTATAGATGTATATTAATCTCGCCGACAAGATGTAAAATAAAATGTTAAAAATCTTGTTTTAAAGGTCTCATACAGGTAAAGTCATCCATACCATTGTTTCAGTATCGTTGGATTGGTTTTCCAAAAATTTTAAAAACACTATTAAGTATAAAATAACTTTATTTTCGGCAGTCGGTGTTTTTGGTTGTTTTTTGACACTGACTTCCAAAATTAAAGTTATTTTATACTTTTTTGTGTTTTTTATTTGGAAGTCGGTTGTCTTTCTCTGTAAAAAGTTTTATTTTTCATTCTTCAGTGGTGTTCCTGACGTCACATCGGACCACACACGGCGACATGGCCGTGTGCGCCCCACCGCGGTCAACGTCGTCGGACCGCCGCGGCAGCCACTCACTCGCCGACGCCTTTGACGTGCGCACATATCGGTCATCTTATAACCAGCATATATCTACCTATCAATACAGTCTTTTCAAGCATCGAAGTAGTTTTACTTTATAGCCAAGACCACCAGCCGCACACCTGGAGCTTGACATTCACCAGTGGTTTACATGTGCTTGCCCTTTCACAGAGTACCGGCGTGATGTTATATTATGAACTGGTGTAAACAATAGACAGACATGAGATTTCAGCAATCCCAGTCCATTTGCTATCATTTATTGAGGAGTTCCGTTGCCTATCTTCGAAGTTCTTCATCAGAACTTCACCAAATTGAAATGGAACCACTCCGAGAAAGTAGTCTTCCAAAAACTACCCAAATCGTAGTGTGCCTGTAAAATTTGAAGAGTTCTCTCTATTTCTCCAGGATCCCATCATCAGATCCTGACTTGATGATCATGGGACCACCCTTTAAAACAAAAAATTAAATCCAAATCGGTATAAAAAAGAGAAAACGACGAAATGAGAACCTTCTCCTTCTAGAAGTCGGTTAAAAATAAAAGGGGTAGGCTAAAACCATTTTTAGATTCATAGATCCATAAGCGAAAAATTAAGGGGTGGTATTTTTGTAAGTCATGTCCTCCCCCTACCTGCCTAACAACTGTTTTTAGGTTCGTGAAAAGTATTCACGATATTAGTATACATAATGAAGTTAAAGGGAAAATTATCATCGCTAAGTAGGCTAAACGAGTTAAGATTTCCTATACTAATTCCATACTATAACATGGAAATTACTTAAGCTAAGTGCATAACCAAGGTTACCGACATAACCTGAAGGATCGCCAACATTGCTCGCAGAACAGATGGTTGATGGGGCCCAAAAAGTTCTGAGGTGGCGACCGCGTACCGGAAGACGTAGCGTTGGAAGGCCTTCCACAAGGTGGAGCGATGATCTGGTGAGCGTCGTGGGTAGCCGATGGTTGCGCGACGCACAGTACCGGTTGTTGTTAATACCCACAGGAAGATTCATGCAACCCATTCTAGGTGTCGAGATGTCATTCGTAGAAATTGGTGTTTACGCTAATCGGTGATTATTTCAAAATGTTTTCAAGACCCTGTAATTTAAATCCAAACAACTTTTAAAACTGCTACTTTTGTCTCACAAGAACTTAATGTTTTAACAATTTCTCCGACGCCAAACTAAAGAAAGGATTATTAGAGGAACCAAAAAATAATTAAAGGATGACAAAATCTTTACCGACACACAAATCGTGAAAAATAGGCCAGGTTCTTTTTTTAAATTTCAAGCTGTGGGTTAAAAAATATTCTTGGGAGGCAGTAAAACTGTGGTTTATGAAGAAATTGTTTCAAATTGATTGATGAATTCTCACTAAAGGGAAGTCAACATGTCCATGACGATAACTTATTTTAAACACGCACTTGGTTTTTTCTTTCTGAAAACCTGACAAGCATAAGTGATGCGCTCGCAAAACGTTTCTACTAAGATTTGCAGTTATATGAAGAGAGGTAGGTACAGATGCCAGCACATCAAGCTACCAGAAATTGTCAAGTTTTTCCAATTAATCTTGAACTGAACTCTCCGAACGCCACTCATTAACACGATACCCTTTGGTAAGGCTGCTGTCAGATTGTCCAGTTTCTGAGTACCGTAGATTCTGTCAAAGATATACAAACGACCGGGACTAACGACTCTCTCTTTCTCTTCTCCCTTTCTCTCTCTCTCTCTCTCTCTTTCTCTCCCTCTCCCTCTTTCACTAAAGTGCTTTTCAAGGCATGGGGGAAAATCAAAACCAAAAGTCATTTATTCAAATTAGGCTGAGTGCCAGCACTTTTTGAATGTCAAAGTTCTACATAAAGACAGTCCCCGAAAACGCCCGCCCGTCACCACTTCCTAGTGTTATAGCTGGGAAGAAGAAGTGGCGCAACAAACTCCCCAGCAACACATCTGTCTGTTAAGTTTTAAAAACTTTAATTTATACAGTAGTATGCAAAGTATTTTACAATACATGACACAGAAAATAAAATATTCAAACAGTAAATCAAATGAAATGAAATTAATTGACACTTGGTAGCTAGCACACTCCATTAAGCCATCAAAAATAGACAAACTCAAGCATTAAGTAACAAGTAAACCAAACTAATTATGCCTCCGGGCATAAATGGTGTGCCCGCTTACACGTGCAATAGTAAAGTCTAACAATAGGATTGTGACTGGAGCCACAAGTGATGAACTAGAGCCAACACAATACTAATAATAAACTGTAGTTTAACGTTATAACAACAATAATAATAAAAAAAAAAAGAGTTTTGGTATATAACGAATGGTGACCCATCCTCGGACCGTCCTCAACAAGCGTTGCTAAACCTTAAAAATCGACGTGTGCCGCGGGCTCTTCTTTCTCCACTGATTGATTTAATAGTAAACATGATAATATATGTAGGTAACATATTTATAGCTAAAGTAAGGCCTACGTTCATGCGGTATTGATAACTTTTATAAATAAAACCACCGGTTTCATAAATATATCTTTTTTTTTTTAATTTCAAGTCTTCCTCCATACAGGTTCTTTGACACCCTTATCCATAGGCTCAATGAGAATCCATCTGTTGATACGGCTTCTATGTTCAGGTATCATTTGAATCAACATTATTTGATCACTTTCATGTTTTAAAATAATGCTTGGGTCGACAACCAAATTTTTTTATTTTGTGTCATTTCAAAGGTTTTTTTTCAGTAGGTAGTCAAGGACATAGTTTTGCATTCTCCCAAATCTTGTCAGACTTTAGCTTTCTTTCAGATATGATTTCATTACTAATTATTTAACAATATTTTGTAAAACATTTATAAAAATTGGCTTTAGCACCTGATATCTGGAAATCGGCCGTCGGTTCAAGCTAGCAGGTATGCGTATATTAAAAGTACTACTAACACTAGGTACTCTATTCTACATATTTTGTTTGTGACAAAATAAGGGAGGTCTGGCAGCGCTGGGACCTCAGTACATATGTTTTAAAGAGCGAGCGTCTGCATCGCTGTCACACATTGTCAAAAACACTACTGATTTCTCTACATTTCAAAATTGTTAATAATTTGTTGATAAGTTTTCATCATTGATCGTCGCCGTGATAATAAGTAGTGCGACTAGAATTCGAATGCTTTTTAATAAAACAGAGAATTAGCAGTCTGATTACATGGACAGAAATCGTCTCCCGTGCTATCCAGATATCTACAACAAAGAAAACGAAACAGTTAGGTACTTGTGAAACCTAAGCGAATAATAAAATAATATATTATTATCTTTCTGGTACAGCAATGGATAGGTTTCTTTTCTCATTTTTTTTTTTTTTAAATAATAATAAGTTTATTTCACAGTAAGTATTGGTCTATTGAGATCTTACATTAAACTTTGTTTCACACATACTACTATTGCTGGTGTAGAAATATTAAATAATAAGCTAGGTACATGCAAATCAAAACTAGGTACATTATAAGAATATTAAATGAAGATATGAATTTTTATAATTTTAATGACTAATTAATAGACTGGTTCATTAAATTCATCAAAAATGCATTATAATAATGCATTGCAATTGCTTTTCTTTTCTTTTTTTTCTTTTTTGGTCTGCGACATTGAACGTCGTTTTACTTTACTTTTAAACATGCAAAACCTCGTTTTACTTTACTTTTAAACATGCAACGGGAGCTATCCATTTCTAGGTAGAACCATAAAGACAGTGAGATTGTTCTTATTTTTGCAACAGAACTTCATACTCAACTTCCAATTCATAAAAATCTCTGAACTATTTAAACAATTTATTAATCAAAATATTTTTTTAGTTATAGATTTAAAAATAAATCAATTAAAGGTTTCCTCAAAGGTTTGCTACGAAAAAACTTAAACTACTTTGAATTAAGCTCGCCTTTATTATGACATATATGCACTTTATTATGACTGTATTTAATATAGGTTGGTTGTTTTTGTGTCGATGAGGAATTAAAAACAATTAGCCAAGAAAAATTACAAGCTTTTTCACCGGGATTTCAAGTATTTGCTGCCAAAGTTCTTTAAAACCGTATTTTTGCAAAAAAAATAGAACAGAAAAAGAAGAGATCGCGGAATGCGATAAGGCCGCCCATTGTACATGTGTTTTAGTTTGTAGTTTTAATAAATAAATTAATATAATATAATATATTTTTAAATATTTTTATATCTTTGTATTTTAATATTTAAAAATGTAATTTATATGTATATACAATGAATAAAGGAAATAATAATAAAAAAGTATAAATGAAATAGTTGCGAAAATAATTTAATACAATAAATTAATATAACAAGCAGAAGACCGAACGAGAGTGGTGAATTCCATGATTCTCCAAATGCTGTCGTTATTCGAAATCCAGGTGTTAGGCCCTGAAAGGCCTACAATATCAAGCAAAAACAACGCATTGCGTTACTGTTCATAAAAAAGAGTGGACACAAAAGTATCAGTACCTCCAACTTTTCGCAGCCGCACATTTTATAAAAATAATCCTACATAAACCCTGTAGGAACATAACGTGCTAAATCCAGTCTGAAATAAACTTTTAGTTAACAGCATTTTTTACTCCGTTTATTCATCCTACTAATATTATAAACGCGAAAGTTTGTATGGATGGACATAACACATGAATGTTATGTTTCTTGTTGAATATTTCTGTATCAAAAAAAAGAAAAATAAAGAAAAATTGTAGCACACCGTTATTGATAACAGGGTCAAGGAACATTTTTATCGTTAAAATTACTATTTTATAATATACAAGCATTAAACGGATTTTTGAGACCTTTGACAGTATTTTTTTTTGCAATCGAAACTAAAAAATGCGTAAAATCAGTCTGTAGTATTTTCTAAGTAACTTCACTTAAAATAATCCCAATGAGAAATCATCACTTGGATTTTTTCCGCAAATAAAGTCTTATTTTCCTGGGCTATAAAATGATCTAAATTTTTTTTGTAGGCGATACAAATTTAATACGCATAGGAAATAATTATAATTGTACTTACTCTTCACAAGTTACGCAATCCTCTATCAGCAAAACTTGACCTTTTGGACACGTGCAGTTTTTGAAGACTTCAACAACATTTGTATTAACTGTAGAGTGTGGCTGCCCGGGTGCTGAGCTGTCAACCGGTTGCGCACAACACAGCGCGGCGAGTAACGCGAGCGTCACCACTAACAGGACAAAGAACTTCATGGTGACAGTAACAGCTGCAGCCGAGCTTACTACTCGACTGCTGTGAGTGGAATGTAATATTTGCGACTCTGTATTCTCTTACATAAAACCTAGGTGCTGGATCTACGTCATTTTGACCCACCCATAAACGCATATCCGCGTTTATGTGTGGGTCTTCGTATGCTTTTTTCGATCGGTGGCATTTTATTTAATTAAAGTTTCCTTTTACGTTAAAGGGTGTGAATTAGTTACATTAATACCTTGCAAGTATTTGCAGTTTGGGCACGCCACAATTGCGGCGGTAAGGCCCCTCTTTCGGGAGTGGCTGGAAAGGCGCCACGGCGTCCTCATCTTCAGCCTGACGCAGGTACTTACCGGAAACGGCTGTTTCGGAAGGCACCTGTTTCGGATTAAGCGGGAGAACACGCCCGGGTGTCAGCACTGTGAGGATCGGAGGACACGGTGGAGCATACGGTGGAGGTACTGCCCTGCTTGGGCTGAGCATCGCCGTGTCCTCGTCGAGGCGATCGGCGGCGGTGACCTCTCGTGTCCGGCCCTGGTTGAATCCATGGTCCGGAGTTAGGAGGCTTGGGAAGCGGTCAACTCCTTCTGCGAAGCAGTAATGCTAGCGAAGGAGGAGGCGGGCCGCGCGAGGGAAAGGCAAGGACTTCGCCCCAACCGCCGCTACAGGAGAAGACGCCCCGGGCGTCGGAAGTCGCAGGGCGATCACCGACCACCGTAGGCGCGGGTCTGCGGACGGCGAGCGTTGGGTGGCTCGCTGTTCGATCACCACCAGGCCCGGGTCGATGGCGCGTTGTGTTTCACGCGAGCCTCAAAGAGATGTCAGCATAAACGACGAGGCCCGCTGGGGCCAGAACCTGCCAGGGTTGCGAAATATGTTCGAAAGAGTCACCGCTGCCCTGGAACGCAAAGGGCTTTAGAAGGAACACGGATGAGTTTTAGTCAGTAAGAGTCTGACATGCCCTTCCGCTCCATCCAGAGCGGAAGAAGTCATTTGATGATTTCCCACATATCCACATACCTAGTCTATGTTCACCTCATGTCGTCTTTACAAGCATTACTTGTAATAGTATTACATAAGTTAGTCGCCAATATACTTGCGTTCAAACAACAAGTATTTCACTTATCCGAATCCCGAACAAGCAATAGTGAAACTTAACACAATCACCATATTATTGTGGTCGCAATCGATCCAGTGGCGTATCTATCCAGTTCAGACACCTACCGAGAGAACAAAAGGCCCACATGCCACCACAGCGATAACCCGACTTTTTTGTTGTGCGCATCGGATTCCGAGAATTAGCAAATTGTTTACTACAAAGACTATTGTAGTAATAATTTCGTAACTACTTTATACATCGGGTATCAGTTTTTTTTTTTAAGGATGTGAAATCATCAAATGACTTCTTCCGCTCTGGGTGGAGCGAAAGGGCGTGTCAGACTCTTACTGACTAAAACCCATCCATGTTCCTTCTAAACCCCTTTGCGTTGCAGGGCCGCGGTGACTCTTTCGAACAAATTCCGCAACCCTAGCAGGCTCTGGCCCTAACGGGCGCCGTCTTCTATGCTGACATCTCTTTAAGGCGCGCGTGAAACACAACGCGCCATCGACCCGGGCCTGGTGGTGATCGGACAGCGAGCCACCCAACACTCGCGGTCCGCAGGCCCGCGCCTACGGTATCGGGTATCAGCTGCAAGCTTATTTATGTGAAAAATGACTACTGAAGAACAACAGAAACTTCTTAGAATATACTGCAAACCTGCTACAGAAAACACAGACCAACCTGAGGAAATGTCCTAAAGCACGCTTAACAAGAGGATATGTCGAAGCACGCATGAAAATCATCGAAGATTACTGGGATACGTGCAAATGTGCGCATAAAGACTTAGTAAAAATAACACCAAAGGAACAGAAAGGAACTTTGCCTTATTTTTTAATGAGGAGTTTTTAATTTATGAAGATTTATTTAACGTGCTTCAAGGTGACAAGGACATGGTTGTTTCGTTATCTGAACCATCAGTAGTGGAATCAAAATCAGCAAATAGTAGTTTCGACTGCCCAAGTCCACAAAATAACCTCGTGCACCAACCGAGGATCGAGATGCCAAAGTTTTCCGGTAATTATGAATCATGGCAAACTTTTCAAGATCTGTTTATATCATTGGTGCACAATAACACTTCGCTCTACAATGTCCAAAAGCTTCATTATTTGAAGACCAGTGTTACTCAAGAAGCCGAATCACTATTGAAGCATGTTAAAAATAAATGCGATAAAAATTATGTGAATGCATGGGATCTTTTAAAAAAGAGATCGGCAACAAACGCTAACTTATAAATCATTCTATGAAAAGGTAATTCAACCAATCAGATTTTCAGTTAAAGGGGTTGTTAGATTCAACCACAGAGTGCCCAAACAACTTAAATAATTAAAATATTGACGTCGGCTCTTGGGATCCATTCCTTATATATCTTCTAGTGCAGAAGATGGACTCAGAGACGCACAAGAACTGGGAAGAACACGCATATTAAGAAGAATCCGAAAACTTACCTACCTGGAGTGATTTCAAGAAGTTCTTAGAATCGAAGTTCCGTACCCTGGAATTAACAAATCAGAATAGTACATCAAAGGACAATAAAACAATAAAGGAGTGTTCATACTATGTTGCCACACCAGTTACTGAGAAAGTTTGTGTTATGTGTAAAGAAAGTCACAGTTTAAGTAATTGTAAGGAATTCTGCAAGAAGGAACCTACTGAAAGGATAGAGTTTGTGAAAAACAAACAATTATGTTTTAACTGCTTAGTACCAGGACACTCGGCATTTAAGTGTAAAGTGCCAGTATCTTGTCATATTTGTCACAGGCGTCATCATTCACTTTTACATGAAACGAAAACCAAGCAGCATGGAGAAGCATCGGTTACACCAACTCCAGCTGTAACACATGTAGAAGAAGGGCAAGCTTTACAAGTCAATACAATGATAGCGTCGCATTTCAATATTAAGAAGAGAGTAGCAGCACTTTTAGCAATGGCAGTAGTGGAAGCAACAAGCGAGCAAGGTAACACCATTTTACGGCGGGCGCTGATAGACCAAGGTTCCGAGGCAGCTTTCATTAGCGAGAAGGCGACTCAATTTTTGAACCTCGAACGACAATCTGTTAAAGCAAGCATTTTTGGAGTGGGATCTCAGAAGACTGATGAAAAATATGATCACGATTGGACCGAAACCATTGTTTAATGATCAAGGCGTATGTTATGTCCAAGCAACTGACCGCAAAGATACCCACTAAAACAATCAATAAACAAGACTGGGCACACATTCAAGACCTCAACCTGGCTGATCCAACTTACTTCAAGCCAGGGTCTATAGATCTGCTCATGGGTGTTAAAGAATATGCCAAAATTCTGCAAAACAACCTAATCAAAGGTGGCACACCAAGCGCTCAGGAAACCAGTCTGGGATGGATTATTTTTGGAGAAGTTAATACAATAAATCAAAACCAGTATATTGTCATGCATCATTCAGTTCACATAGAAGACATGTTGAAATCAATATGGGAAATTGATGCAGACACTAAAAGACACTTAACAAAGGAAGAAAAACTGTGTGAAGAAATATACGAAAAGACAACTGCTAGAAGTAAAGAAGGTGCATTATTAAGTTACAATTTTATACATACAGTCCACAATCACCATATGGTAATTCAAAATCGATTGCATCACATAGATTTACACTATTAGAAAGGAAGTTCAGGAAATCGCCAGACTTGCAAAAAAATAAATTACTAGTAAATTACTATATAGAACAAGGATACCTCGAGAAGGTACCTGATAAGGAAAACGATAAAAGAGCTGTCTACTTACCTCACCACGCTGTTATCCGAGTTGACAAAGAGTCCACGCGTCGTATTTGATGCGTCGTGTAGAGGATCAAACAACGTTTCGCTGAACGATGAATTACTTGTGGGTCTTCAGCTGCACGAAGGCTTGGGAAATGTTTTGATGAGATGGCGAATGAAACAAGTCTGTTTCATGGCAGATATAAAACAGATGTTCCTCCAAGTACTAGTGAGCGAATCCTGTGGAGACAACAGGAATCTGATAGCCTGGAAGAATATCGATTGCTCAGAATCACCTTTGGTACAGCGTCTGCACCATTTTTGGCCATTAAAACGCTCCAACAGATCGCCAAAGACGAAGCTAAGAATAATACTCTTGTTGCACAAACTATAAACGAGGATTTTTACATGGATGATCTTTTATCTGGAACAGACTCAGAAGCTGAAGCTATGAAACTTTCTAAAGAATTATAATCAGACACACTAGAAAGAGGTGGTTTTCAACTTACGAAATGGGCATCCAATAGTATCGATTTAATGAAGCATTTAGATGAGGATAAAATATCTGCAAAGGCACATATTGATGTAAACCTCGATGGAACCTAAATACAAATTCACGGATTCAGTGATGCTTCGATGCGTGCATATGCAGCGACAGTCTATAAAATAATTGAAACCTCAGGCAACAAGGTTGAAACAAAACTGATAGATGCCAGAACCAGAGTAGCACCATTGAAGACAATTTCGTTACTTCGTCTAGAACTTTGTGGTGTCCTACTTCTTTCAAAATTAGAGAAGTAGGTTGGAGAATCAATGAGGATACCAACAACACGAATGTACGCATGGACTGACTTATCAATTGTTATCGCATGGCTCAGTGGTAACCCTAATAGGTGAAAACCCTTTGTTGCAAATCGTGTAGTTGAAATTGTTGAAAATATTACTAACAAGCACTGGTTCCATGTTCAGTCACACGAAAATCCCGCCGATTTGACATCTAGAGGAATGTTGTTATCCGATTTGAAGAAATGTAACTTATGGTGGCACGGACCGGGCTGGCTATCTGAAACAAAAATAAATATTAAACATGAAATAACGGAAACAGACTTGGAAATGAAGAAAACAAAAATAAATACTTACCTGAACGCAGAAGGGATTGAAGAACCTGAAACAACTTTAATATCACATTTTGATAATTTTGAAACATTAAAAGAGATTACTTTCTGTAGAAGATTTTTGAACTATTAGAAGAATATAAACAGTGAAAATCAGAATTTACAACGCAAAACTTAGAAGATACTCTACGGATCTGCATTAAAAGGCTCTTGTGCCTTTCTTCTCTTGAAGAAGAATTTAAAGATGAGATAGATAGAATAAAAATAGGAAAACAAGTTAAGAAAAAAAGTCAGATACGATGTCTCAATCCATACCTAGATGAGAAAAATGTACTCAGGGTGGGCGGTCACTTAAGACATGCTAACTTACTTGATGATAGAAAGAATCCTGTGATCCTGGGAAATAGAAACGCACTGATACAGTTAGTCATTGCCGATGCACATGACAAAACACTTCATGTAGGAGCACAGTTGATGCTAAGTCACTTACGTTTTAAATACTGGGTCATAAGAGTTAAATCATTGGTGAAAAAACATATTCACAAATGTATGAAGTGTGCTCGAATGAATGCCACAACGAAAGTACAAATAATGGGAGACTTACCGGTAGAAAGAGTAACACCGACGAGACCGTTACTGCATAGCGGTGTAGATTTCGCAGGACCGTCAAACACTGATACCTATCTAAAGGAAGAGACAACAAAACTAAAAAGACATATGTGGAAATTTTCATATGTATGTCCACCAAAGCAATCCACATAGAACTAGTTGGAGAACTCACTTCGGAGGCATTCATAGCAGCCTTTAGACGTTTTGTTGCCAGAAGAGGTAAATGTGGCCACCTGTGGTGTGATAATAGTAAAAATTTTGTGAGTGCAAACAGAGAGCTTCATGAATTGTGGAATGAAGCACAGATGACAGGAGAAGTTACATCCACGCTAGCAACAGATTCCAAACTTTGGAGGAAGCAGGCGTGAAGTCGATTAAGTACCACCTAAAACGTATTATTACAACTCACCTGACGTTCGAGGAATTGTCTACAATATTATGCCAAATAGAAGCCTGTCTTAATTCACGCCTGTTGTGCCCAATAGATAACACCGACCCAGAATGTTTAGACCCATTAAATCCTGGCCATTTTTTATTTGGAGAATCTTTGATTGTGGTACCCTCACCTGATCTGCAAGCTGTGAAGGTTCATAATTTGTCACGCTGGCAACACACAAAAGGTTCTTCAAGACTATTGGCGACGCTGGCAAGAGGAATATTTTACCAGGCTTCAGCAGCGTCCTAAATGGATGAAGAAAGAGAAGGAATTTGCAACAGGAGATATTGTGTTGATCAAGACTGAAAATCAACCACCAAGGATAATTTGTTAGAATTTGATTGTGATTTTAAAAGAACTTAAAGTCCTTTTGGAGAGCGGTATGTTAGATTGAGAATTTATTATCTTTGTAGCTACGCAAATCACATATCCACATACCTAGTTATATGTCGTCTTTAAAAGCATTAATTGTTATAATATTAAGTTAGTCGCCAATATACTTGCGTTTAAATAACACGTATTTCACTTATCTGAATCCCGAACAAGCAATAGTGAACCTTAATACAATCACCAGTTTATCTTTTATTTATTTTTTCCTTTAAGTTATCGCTGGACACGTTTCTCACAAATCTCAAATTTCAGACGGATTGGAGCAACGGAATTTATGTTCTGCATCTTATTTTTTAAACTCGCAGTTGTGTTCTCTGTAAGGCCTTTCATTTGATACCCATATTGTAGGAATGCATTCAAAATAACTAGTCCGCCATCTTGGGTATGCCACAATGTTGGATTTAGAATGACGTCACACAGTTGTCCATGCATTGTCTTCCACACCGAACGTGTATCCAAAATTTCAGCTCAATCGGTTGAAGAAAATTGAGTTGCAAGAGTCCAGCCGAACAAACATACACTTCTGGACACATCTATTGGCCCACCTTGTATTTTCAGTTTCGTTTGGTCCTAGCTAAAATTTTATATTAGGTCGAGCAAAAAGTTTTTATGCAGTTTTGAACCTGGCACATTCACAATTTCATTCAATAGTCTTTTTTTGAATTTCGAACACAGAATTTAAAGAAACAAAAGACAATTTGGAGCCTGTTTGTTGATATCAAACAATCGAATACTAAGAAAACTTGGTTTTATTGGTTTACTTGGATTTAATTCTTGAAAAAGTGATTGATATCTTTGGTTTTGCAACAAACATTACTTATTCTTAACATTAAGGTGAGGTTCTATCAATAATCTATGGATACTTCACCTGAAGTCGCCGCCCAAGCTGTGGCACTTATTCAGGCCGGACACAGCCAAAGAAACGTGAGTGCTCAACTTAATTTAAGTCGATCTGCGGTCCGAAATGTTTATCGGAGGTACCTAGAGACTGGCGGCTTTGTTCGTCGCCAAGGAAGGCCACGATCTCGGGTCACAACTGAAAGGCAGGATCGATTCATCGTGACGACCAGCTTGAGAAATCGTCACCTTACCTCCATTGAGATACAAAACCAACTTCGCGACTTCCACGGAGTATCTGTGAGCGCTCGAACTGTTCGGAGAAGGTTAAAAGAACGCGATATGGTACCACACAAGCCAGCTAATGGGCCCAAACTAACGCGAGCCCACCGAACAGCGCGCCTTCATTTCGCACGCAGTCATTTAAATTGGACACAGCAAGATTGGAGCCGTGTACTCTTTTCTGATGAGTCTAAAATTGTGTTACATGGCAATGATGGAAGGAAGAAGGTCTACCGACGTAAGGGAGAGCGTTTCGCACAATGCTGCTTTGAAGAGAGGGTTGCTTATGGCGGTGGCTCATGGACTGTCTGGGGCGGTATATCCGCGAGCGGCAAAACTCAACTTGAGGTTGTTACAGGACCACGGCTGCCAACATTAAATGCTGAAAGGTACATTCGTGAGTGCTTAGAACCTCACGTGATACCATACGCGGACTATGTGGGCCCAAATTTCCTTTTTATGCATGATAATGCAAGAGCCCATGCGGCCGGCATCGTCAGGGAATATCTTCGGGATGTGAACATCACAGTTATGGACTGGCCAGCCAGAAGCCCAGACATGAACCCCATTGAGCACATGTGGGACGAGCTAAAAAGACGTGTTAGGGCTCGTCAGCCAGTTGCCCAGACGATGCAGGAGTTGAAAACTGCCATAGAAGAGGAATGGGAGATGATCCCTCAAAATTGCATAGAGCGGTTGATAAACTCTATGCCTAATCGTATGAGAGCTGTGGTAGATGCCCATGGAGGCAACACGCGTTATTAAATTAAACCTTTATTTGATAAAACATGTTTTTTATTCAAAAATCAATTGCCTTTAACAAGGCGCATATCCGACTTGTTAGGCGTAGCTCCATGTCGTATGGTATTCTGAATTCAAATTTAAAACAATACGATCGAAAAAGATGGTAAAATGTATCAGGTTTAAAACTGCATCAACAGTTTTTGTTCAATCTAGCAATCATATTTCGGTAGGGGCCATCGAAACCTAAACTCTAAGGTGGGCCAATAGATGTGTCCAGAAGTGTAGTTACATACAATACATACATAAATACATTGCAAGTTAAATAAAAGTTTGTAAAAAGAAATTTTAGACTGAATGCGGAAACCGCAGGATATTTAGTAGCAGGCCGGTAGAAGAGACCTAAGTTTGGAAATGTTTTTAGTCTTATGATTAAAACTTGCCCTTTAAGCTTATTCGTTTAAGATGAAAATGATGAGAAGGATAAAAGAGATCATTACATAACAAACAAAATCCCCCATTCGCTTCTGTATGTCTGTCTGTACGCAATAACTCAAAAAGTAGCTAGTGGATTGTCATACAGTTTTCATGAAAGTTAAGGTGGATAATTCAATTTTGGAAAAGTTTTCTGAAATATTACGATGACCGATGTAGATTTTTTTTTGGGACATGCCCGCCACTCATTCCTTACCACTACCAATCCTGAGAGCCAGAATCAACAGTGGCGACCATCAGAAAGATGCTGAGTAAATGAAGCTCGACGATTCCCGGAAAAATTCGACTGATGACGACACGGTTGGCGCAGTGGTTGAGCGATTGACTGCTGCGCAGCGTGTCGCGGGTTCAATTCCTGAGTGGAACAAATATTTGTATGGCCCAAATCCAAGAGTGGGGCAACGTTTTAAAAAAAATCTGTATTAGATCCCGCAACGAAATTAATCATGAGGAATGGAAAGAAAGACAGAAAGAATAAAAATTATTTAACACTTACATGAAACATGCACGGTACATAGAAATAATAAAATTAAAAAAAAGAAATGTAGGTATGCTAAGAACCAAGTGTGTGTCTCATGGCTGCTCTAAATTGGGAACTTAAGATGCTCTGCTACCCTGGGCGAGGTGCTAGTGTTTAATAAAACCAGTTAGAACATGAAATAAATTTTATTTCAAGTTTCACAATGTAATAGTTAGGACCGAATGAGCAACTCCATGAGATTGTTGTGGTAGTCTTGCAACTGGGGCCCGCGGGGGCTCTCGCTCCGAAAGCCGCCCACCTTGCCCACCAGCCAGTACGTCTCCATGCAGCCCTTGCCCTGCGCGACAAACATAAAGAACACATGGAGTATAATTCAATCAGTCTGCCTAGACTCGGACGCCGGACAAACCGCCATTCTACCAGCGAATGCGATTGTATTTTTTTTTATGTCAAGTATAATTTTTTCTATATTTTTATGTTTTACCCTATTGTATCCCAACACTGGGCAATGGGCAAAGGCCTTCCCCATATCCTTCCAGACACTCTTTTCTTGCGCCACCTCGACCAGCCTTCGCGGTATGCAGATCATCTCGACACCGCTTTCTGGGCCGGCCTCGGCGACGTCGTCCATAGTCTGGCACCCGTTTTTTTGTTTCTTTTTTAAGTATGGGAAATCATCAAATGACTTCTTCCGCTCGGGGTGAAGCGAAAGTCAGACTCTTACTGACTAAAACCCTATCCGTGTTCCTTCTAAAGGCCTTTGCGTTCCAGGGCCACGGTGACTCTTTCGAACAAATTCCGCAACTCTGGCAGGATGCTTAGGCACCCATTGCGTGGAGACTTTTGCTCAACGGTCACTATGAATGCTACTGGTGTGACCCGCCCAGTCCCATTTCAGCTTTTTTGTCCACGTCAATGATACCTGTTTTGGAGCGCAGCGTGGTGTTTCGTACTCTGGCACCCATTGCTTCTTAATTTCTTTCCGAAGCACGGAGGAGTCTCGGTAATCGTTGAGATCGTTTTCGGTAAACATAGCTAAACTTCGAATATCATCTCGTGTGCCTGTTTTTATTTAGTCACGAGCACATAAAGTACCCGCGTATGCAATCTTCATAGGACTGATTGATTCTAATATGGGACTCAATGAAAATAAAAATGATTTTGTTGAAATAAGTTTTTTCAGATTTGGTCCTAAAGTCGGTTTCAGATGAAAATAAGAGGCATTAGAAGAAGACAGTTACAAAGGTATTCTTACCGCAACATTGACGGGACCTCTCGTCTCGAACTCATAGTTTCCAATCTCGTCTAGTGCTATTTTCGTTGTATATGAAATGTGGATTTTCATAGCTGTATGTACAAAAAAGTGATTTTGTAAGTAGTCAGTTTTTACATTATTTTTAAATTTTAGAGTAAACAACAATAGCGATAGCTGCGTACCTTCGCCAGTGCTCTCCATGCGGCTGGCGGTGTTGATAGTGTCGCCGAAGAGGCAGTAGCGCGGCATGGTGGTGCCCACGACGCCGGCCACGCAGGGCCCCGTGTTGACGCCGGCGCGGATCATGAGCGGCGCGCCCGGCCGGTGCGGCACGCACGCGCCCTCCAAGCTCCGCAGCAGCGACAGTGACATGTCAGCTATCTCGGACGCGTGCCGGTTGCCTGGGGATAACGGACTACAGCATAAACCATAGAACTTCTGCTTTTCTATTATATTATCTCCACCATATATTTTATCTCAGGTAATAAGATAATTATGACATATCTCGGGCTCTAAGTAAAATGACTTTCTATCGGTGATCGATCTTTGATCGTTGTTCCAAAATATCCCATTTCATGGAATTTATTTATTTAAACTTTATGTACAATAGTGGACATGGGCGGACTTAATGCATCAAGGCATTCTCTACCAGTCCACCTTTGGGTTATAAAGACTATACTGTGGCAGGTGTACAACAAATAGAACTAATATTTAAAATTGAATTTTAACGTTTCGGAAAGAATATATACAGATAATATGTATAATACTTATAAAATACATTTATGTGCTAAAATAATAAAATTCATAATAAACATGATAAAGAACATCTAAGAATGACAAGCTTTTAAGTAGTGTTTTCAGATTTTACGCTTAATTTAGAGTCAGCCTTCTTGATGTCAAGGGGTAGCATATTCCAGGGTTTAATGGTAGAAATAGCGTAGGAATTAGACAAAAACCCGGTGCGGTGAGAAGGGATATAAGGAAATAAGTTTTTTTGTTTTGTTTTATGAATGCACTCTATCACCAAAAACCTTTGATGGAATGAGCCTAAACACGACACCGCTCCTGTAAGCATGGAGTTGGGTGCGCGCGTTGCACATATAACCAGAGATCGGAATAGGTAGACTATATTTACCCATTCTTCGTGGAAATAAGTAACATACGGTTACATAGAGTTGATAATACCTCCTGTAAAATCCCGTAATCATAAATGGAATCTTGACAATAATTAAAACCCGGGATTATAAAAACATGAAATGGACTTTGAGTATAGTTACAAATTATTAATTAGAAGAATCAAAAGAAGAAAGAGTTGTGAGAAACCAAAGCTATTTAATTTAACAGTTTTAGTAGGTACGGAACTCTAAAAACATAATAAGATTCTTCAATATAATAATTTTATTCAAAAGTATTCAGAGCGCAATATAAGTAATTTCTTCTATTGCGCTCTGAATACTTTTCTTAAATCGCGGGATTCAATCGCTATGTCCTTACTTCCACGAACACTAGGTAAATATAGTTTACCTATTCCGATCTCTGCTTATAACACCCCTTATTTTGATCGCAGCTAAAAAGTAGTCTTGCTAGTTTACCGTTTCTCTGCGGCAGCCCCGACACGACCATGTACGCGTCACCAATGGTCTCCACCTTGTACACGTCGTAGTGAGTAATCTTCTCGTCAAACAACCTGCACAAACATATTAATCATAGTTAATACGCCATTGGAAATTATTCGAACACAATTATTAAATTTTAAAATGTTTCCCTATATTTTGCATCTTGTTATTTTTCAATGTTATTATCATAGTAGGTAATATATTGGAAATGTATTAAGAACTAGCTTTATCTGCGATTATGGCCCATCCCAAAGGATCCATGGATAATTCCGGGACAAAAAGTATTTAAGGAATGACACCCCGCGAAAATGTAGCTTTTTCTCCCTTCGTACGCGCATATCCCGTTTATCCCGTTCCCGTGGGAATTTCAGGTAATCCTCTCTTAGTGCTCCCTTACACTCCCCATGGAACCTACATTCCCAATTTCAGCTTTCTACCACCAGCAGTTTCGACTGTGCGTTGTCTGTCAGTCACTCAGTCAGTCACCGGTAACAGAAGAATTTTATATTGATTAAAACGTTATCGAATCAATACTCTCAAAGATCAGGTACCTACCAGCTTATAAAAAAACAATTTGACCTTTATAACGTTAGGTTTAGAATTTAGATATTGCAGTTCTGTATAGTAAAATTGCTCTTTAATTACATAGTCTAATGATTTCATCAGAAATGTTGACCCCACTGCAGTATGCCTTACCAGATACGGGTACGACCAATAGAAATAAGATTACTAATAAACCCGCAAACCACAATGAGGTTTATTTCAAAACATTTCCTGTTCTTACAGACATATTCTTATGGGTATAATACTTATGTTATATAATTATATTAAAACTAATATACTTTGTCGCACCTGTCTACCAGACCTTTAAAACTACATATGTTATGAGAAAGCTGATCAAGTGGCTTATAAAAAAGTGTGTTTTTATTATTTTTATTAGTTCATCCGGATTTAGCGAGAACCTCTTCTAAATTTTCAACATACGTATGTATGTATGCTGCTTTGCTGACTAGGCCTTAATTAGTCTTGTATTTTCCTGTTCCAAAGAAACGACTAGGATCACTCATGAATTGTTCAATCCCGGGAAACCGGGATTACTTATTTATTCAGAAAGGAATGTCCATATTATTTTTTCACGGGAAGAAGTTTAAGTATATAAGCGTCCGACTATCCGATCACTGGTCATGACATAACAAACCCAACCGGCAACGGACTACCGGAGGTTCATTAAATTTATAACTCTGTGGTGTACACGTGAGCTCAAACCATTAACGACGACCACACGGTTGGCACAGTGGTTGAGCGATTGACTGCAGTGGGTTCGATTCTCATACGAAACAAATATTTGTATGGCCTACAGATAGTTGTTCCGGGTCTAGCTGTTTATGTATGTGTTTATATGTTTGTAAACGCACCCACAATACAGGAGAAATTACTACTGCGGGACAATACTTCTGGAATTCCACAAGGTTTGCATTTGGGTCCAATTCTTTTTAACGTTTTTATCAATGATATCACCGACTGCTTCAAAAACTCCCGTTATTATTTGTTTGCTAATGATTTAAAGATAATGAAACCAATTCAAACTAACTTAGACTCCAATATGTTACAAGAAGACATCAACAGACTTGTAGACTGGTGTAAACAAAACAAGATGCTTTCAAATAACCAGTAAGTGCCATTACATCCAGTTTACTCGTTATAAAAAAAGTGTTAGAGAACAAATACTACATAGAGGGAGTCGAAGTAAAGAAACTGACCACTATACGCGACTTGGGAGTTCAACTCGATCAAGCACTGAAGTTCGATGTACATATTCTGAATATAGTCTCGAGAGTTTTCAAGGTACTGGGTTTTGTTTTGCGAAATAGTAAAGAATTTAAAAGACCAGCTACAAAATCTGCCTAGCCTTTTCCCAAGTACTTGTATATTGCGGTCGGTTTTCCAGTCACACCGGATTCAACTGAATAACAGTATATTGCGTGGAGCTTATCTGACCGCCACAACCCAGAAACTGGGTAACACGGTACTTCTTGGCAAGACTAGGGTCAGATTTTCTGGCTTCTGACAATCTGCAACGATTGCGAAAGATCTGAAAATGACATCCGGGTCAAACGGCATAACGTGATTTCCAAGGCAAGGAGGATTCTCGGTATGTTATGGTGACCCATCCACAGACCGACCTCGGCAAGCGTTGCTTTACCTTAAAGGTTGGCCTAAGCGGCTGTTATTATTCAGCCACAAGCTCAAGCAATTAAAAAAAAAATTGAAAAAACTACGGCAGTCTCTACCAGGTTTACACTATTGCTCGTAGGAACCAGCGGATATACTAATAATTCTACTTGTGTATTTCTAATAATATGTTGTAAAATTGTGGTTTTGAACAATTTTTCCTGTAACGTTGGTAAATATTTTACTTATCATAAAGTTGCCTATCTTACATTAACTTTTTTTTTTTGACAGGGGGAAATCCTCATGGATGTCCTCCGCCCGCCCCAGGGCGGAGGACATCCATGAGTCTATCAGACACTTACTGACTAAAACCACCCGGGTTCCATCTCCCACCAATGCCGGGGATCGCGGGAACGTATGCGACGGCTGGTGCCGCCTCTGCGGGTCATCTCGGGTCAGCGATGGTGGTGAGGTGTTTGTGTTTGACTCCCCCCGCGACGATAAAGAGGGGCGCACGGGAACACCACGCGTCGCCACCTCAGATCCGTATGAATTAATGGGGGGCTACGGATATCCCCAAGTCCACCGCCCCTGGACCCAGTTGGGGGGCTGAAGCCATCACCCTCTCCGGCTTCCGCAGAACAGTGATGGTGGTGGCCGTCAGGTCAGCCACCTAGATCGGGGCCCCATACAGGGCCATCGATCGCACGATCCCCACGTACAGCGGTGCTCGGGTACACCTACAGGCGGTGCTCGGGTCCCCCAGATTGGGAAGCAGCGTTGACAGCGCCTCAGCCACGCTCAACAACTTGGGTGCCAGCCGCTGGAAGTGGGGGCCGAAATCCCACCGGCTGTCGAGCACCAATCCTAGGTACTTCATGGTGCAATCGACAGCGTTACGCCCCCCCCCCCGTACGATGTGCGATCCCGGCGGCGGCGCNCCGTATCTACCTTACCTTATTCCAGTTTCTAACTACATTATTACATTATCCTTAAAACCACAGCAATGCCAGCATATGTACCTATGTATTATATTACATTATTTAAATTGGTAATTATTTTACTTTCCTCTAAACCTCACGTCAATCAAAATGTTAGTGACAAAACTATGTTGTTTGTGTTTTCAAATGTTTTTTTTTTTATCTGTGTAGGTTGACCTACGCATTAATGAAAACTTCATAATTTTTCGAATTGGTGGTTCTCGAATTGTAAGCGCAATAACGGATCGACGACGGTGAAAGAGACGTTACTTTATCTTTCAAATCCATTTAGGTATGATATAATTTGAATGGTGATAGTATCTATGTCACCGGATAATTTAAAACTCCGTAAGATTATAAAATATCTTGAGAGATTGTAAACTCTTGATAAATTGTCAACTTAAACATTTGAAATACTTTTTTAAGCATCAAAATTTGATACTCTAATAATCACTCGAAGTTATTCCGAGAGATTGTGAACCGACGTAACGTATTGACGACATATGGCGACAAATTAGGGTACGATTCTACAACTTATCAGTTATTGGGCTCAGGGAGCTTAGGGCTCCCCGGTTAGGTTCGAATGGTATGACGGGAGCTAGAGTGAGCCAACTTAGCTCCCGCCTTGCCATCTATGTTAGGTTCCTGTAAGCCCTGCAGAGAGAAATATGAGCCCCGTAAAACACCTACCTAGCTACCTACGTACCTACTTTACTTGTTTGTGTATCTACAAAGAATGTATATAAGTGCATTGTCTCCAATAGTCGTGGGTAAATCTGTCACAGGTTGAGTCATTCAAGTGAGCTTGCCGAGGTTGGCGGTGCACCCGCACTGAGACCTAATTGTGATAGTGAGCCAATGATTCTATGGCGCATCTATGCCGCCACAAGAACAACTAACGAAGCGAAATTTGTACGGCAACAAAAAAGAACGGCACTGCAAAATCCTGTATCGCTCAAGCAAAGTTCTCCGTGCGATTTGAACATGTACAACAGTCCGAATATCAACTATCGGGCAGTTGCCCACCAGACACAACAACCGTCTGGTTGGAGGATCCTTCTATTTCAATGGAGGTGATAATTAACGAGTGGATGTTGAGGTCTACACCGAGGCATTTTGTCTCGTTAGTCTCAAAGTAAATAAAGATTTCCATTTTGGAAACTTATTTCCGGTTTACGAGCAAAGATTTTCATACATAAAAAAATGCTAACTAGGATATGATCTAGCTTTTATGAGAAGCCCGCGGCTAAATAAAAACATCCGTAAGGGATGGATCTACAAGGTTAACCAACGCTTGCCAAGGCCGGTCCGTGGATGGGTGACCATCTAAACATATACCGGGATTCCTTCGTTTCTCGGAAAGCACATTAAGTCGTTGGTCGCGGCTGTCATTTATAGATCTTTTACAATCGTTTTGAGTAAGCCAAGAAACCTGAAATCACTCTATCCAAATAGTATCGTGTTCTGAGTAATACAATAACAATGTTGTTTGGAGGTCGAAAAGCCAGTCGCTTCATCTAAAATACTAGTACTCAGCTGCATCCCTTTAGACTGGAAGCTGACACAGTCATAGTTGGGAAGCAAAGACTGGGATACTTTAACTTTGATCTAACTACTCCTTTCTCCCAATCCCTACCTTCCGAATCATCCCCCAATGTATAAAGTGAAAATTATAGGAACAAACCTATGCATGTACTTCTTCTAGAATCATTTTTACTACATATAGATTAAGTCGCTTTAAAAAGGAAACTACTAATTCCGCGAAAAAATTACCTCAAGTAGCGTAAAACTACCATCGACTCGAAAAAAGAAGAGAAATAGGATTCATCCAATCGCCTTTGATTTAACAATTAACAAGATGGAACGTGGTTTAGCCAACGGACCTGTACAGCATATTGAGCATGTTTATCACCTCCATGGGAGTACTACTGGCCGATATGTTGGTGAACCCAACGATATCGCTGAAGAATATCGTGACGGCGTCGAAGGCCTCGGCTGGCACTGCTCTCTGTGCCCGTAACCTCCTCAGTACAGGTATGGGCAGCATTCTGGATAACAGCAAGTCACTTTTCTGTTTTTCTGCTACCAATTTCTGAGTACTCTGCTCGATTGAGTGGGTGAATGTCTGAAAAGAAGGAAACAGAATACGATGAGCCATATTAACAAATTGCAACATCTTTGACCTCAATAAACTTGACAATTATTTTTGAAAAGAAAAAAATTGACAAGTTTATTGAGCGACCAACAGGCTATACTGTATAGGTACGTAAACCTTGTGGTTTACAATTAATTAATATTTATTAAGTAGGTTCCTAGAGGAGCGTGTTACTACTTTTGAGGAAAAATAAAATGTCTACGTGACTTAGGTATTTACCGGTAAAGAAAAACGAAGAAGAAAATGACATTAGAATGCCTTGCGATCCTTGAATTAACGTCCGGCGCCCAACCTGAGTGTGGTCCGCCGCGTCGCATCCGACACCATTTCACAGTACCGAGTTTGGACAGACGGAGTTCGTTTCCACCCTTCTTACAAATAGTACCTACCTAATACTGCTGCAATTAATTGATATTAAATATCGGAAGAGAGAAGAGAAGACCGAATCAGAGTAATTTTCTCCGATTCGGATCGGATGCATTGCGGAACCGCTCTGAAAGAACAGCCCTAGCTTCGTGATCCCCTTGGTTGCTGTCATATTCTTAAAACAACAAAGGAAATATTATTTTTTACAGATTTTGTTACGAGCTTGGGGTTCGTGACAGTAAAAACAGCCGATTAAATAACCAAAACGTCACTTTTATTTAAAAACACTAATTAAATCTTTAAACTCACTAATTATAAAACACAACTTCGCTACTGATCACTTTAATCGCTTCCAAAGTATTTGCTTGTATCGCATATCCAATACTGACTCGGTCGCGGACAATGCTGGCCGTATATAGGTCAATAAATTCCAGAACCTTCTACTGTAGAAGCATCTGGAAAGTACTCGTAACTACCGGTGCGGTCTGACCAGATATCGAGAAATGTAGAATGTTCTGGCATAGAAATGTCTAGAAGGTACTTGACTCTACTAGTTCTGCTACTCGATACTAGATGGCGCTAGTAATAACTAATGTCGATTTGTACGCGCGTAACTATATAATAATAATAACTTTATTTCGGACGCACAGATCCATAGAGTGTTAGTAACATATAAAAACAAAAACTTATTACCTAGTGTTAGTACCAATCAACCTCTTCACAAACTGCTGCACAATTGGAGAGCCGAGGCTCTCAGCTACCGTTTTCAGAATGCTGTTTTGACTGTCCCTCACTTTCCTCAGAAGCGACGCTGTTTTTTTGCGTAAAATCGCATGGAAATCATCAGTACGCCCTTGCGCAAATATCGCCGACGCGCTACAGTAACGGGGCAGTCTCAACAACATTCTGAAAGCATTGTTATATTGGACGCGTAGGACATCCAGCGATCTCTTAGTATAGTTGACCCACAGACCGCCCGCGTACAGACTTTGGCAGTAAGCCTTGAAAAGTGTTACTTTTACTAGGTCTGTACACCGCGCAAATCTACGGGACAACATATTACTCCGGACCGCTAGTGCCCTACGCTCCCTCTCGATGTCTACATCGTCCCCGAGGTCGGCGGCAATAAAATGCCCTAAGTATTTAAAAGCGGACACCTTATTAATTTTTGACCCGTTCACGAGAAACTCGGGTCCTTCTCCACGGTGTTTATCACCGACCTCAAAGACCATGTATTCACACTTCTTTTCATTATATTTTAATCCATGTGCGGCAGCGTAGGCTTCACACGCTTTTAGCAGCTCTCTGATCGCTCCCGCTGACGGACCCAGCAGCACCATGTCATCTGCATAGCTGATGTTGTTAATTCTAACCCCACCAACACTGCATCCGACACGCATGCTGCTGAGAGCGACAATAAGGTCATCCATGTAGAGGTTGAAGAGCCTGGGAGACGTCAGACCCCCCTGCCTCACCCCGCACTCCTACCTATACGATTCAGATACTGTATCATCCCATTTCACAAGAAAAAAAGACATACAGATATTATTTTCAATGCTGATACGAAAGAAGAAGACAAATTGTTGACATCAACAGCGTTGTACATACGTAACGCTGCTTATATCAACCAGAAACAACGTCAGATTTTTTATTTCTAATTTCAATCTGTTTACCCACCGGCTGTTCCGTTAGCTGGGAAACCAGTTTTCTTAATTAGCCTCATGTTCCTTCGAGTAACTATGATTCATTAATACCACTTAAAAAAATGAATCACTAACTGTCTGCGCAGACGCATGAAAGTTGGTGCACCTAAACGTCTAATATCGAAATATTAGACGTTTAGGTGCACCAACTTTCTGTTACTATTGAAGATAAAACGACTGAAGCGGTCTCGAAAGTCCATGAAAAGACAATCCCATCATCATTATAAATAGATACATTGTCGGTATAAACTAACAATGGTTTCATAACGTGCGATATTTATGAGTTACTAAAATGACGTTTAGTAAACCGTGAGTGAATTGGAATGTTTGTTCGAAAACTATACCTAAAGCTGGAACTAGGCAGCGAATGGAATGTCTGGAGTTCTCGAAAAAAAAAACTTTTTCTGCTGTGTTAGTTCCGGTTTTTCCTTCTCAGAATAGTTGTAAAGGAAATATCGACCTCAGTCAAAGACAATATTTGACGTAAAAAAAGATTCATATTTGTAACACACTTTTAAAAATAAATATTCAACATATATATAACATTTATCTTGCATGCACATAATCTGAAACAGAAATGAAAATCTGAAGTCAATGACTTTTGCTAGCAAAGAGCTGAAATATGTACAATGGTTTGATAATAACACAGAAAAAGAAAAAATGAGAATTTAGTAAAAACAAACCGGCCAAGTGCGAGTCGCGCACGAAGGGTTCCGTACCATTATCTATCATAATGGTTCACGGTTTATGCATAAGGTTTATGTTTATGAAATTAAATGTTTTTCTTTTATTTTTTATATTTGAGTTGATTGAATGAAAGGTAAATTGCGGTTTATAGATTTATTAGACGTAGCTCCAGATCGCTACATGTCTGCGTCTGGGTGCTCCTAGCGGAGCTTCACATCGCTATCAATGTGGCGAAGCAGTCGACTGCCTCGGACATCATGGCCTATCATGCAGTAGATGCGCGTGTCGGATAGCACGGCACGCCAGCATTAATGAGATCATCCGTCGGACTCTTGTCACCGCAGGGGTACCAGCTGTATTAGAACTAAATGGCTTGGCGGTAGACGATGAAAAAGGGCCTGATGGGATGACCATAATGCCTTGGAAGTTGGGTAGGCCTTTGGTGTGGGCACTTTTCCCGTTGTCAGCAATGTGGACGAATTTTTCGATGCCCTATGAGTTCTTTCCCTCCCTTTTACTACGCCTATTTATTTTCTACTAGCTTGTATATAGTATATATGGTTTTATGTATTTGAAAATATTTCTATGTAAATAAAGACAGCCAATCAATTTAAAAGTGGTAATATAAATTAAAAACAGAAAACACTTAAAAATTAAAACATATAGTTCGATTTGGAGTGCTACTAGATAATGCATTGGGCCCTTTGTTGTTTCACATTTATGCAATATTCAATCAAGAGATTCAACTGCATAGATACTCTTTGAGTTTTTATATCAATATTGGCCCTATTTCCAATTCACCTATCCACGCGTACTTAGAATATGAAAATTAGAATTACTCATTTAATTCTGTACCTATCTAAATTAGTTCAGCATTCCACTAAAATCTAATAAAAAATTGTCAGAAATTACAATGTACAATGGTAAATACTGCTAATATTAAATTTTAAGTCATTAATGGCATAAACATGTTGATTATAGACTAATTTCTTGTTATAAGTACACAAGTTTACATTTTTATTTCAATACAAATATATCGTTATCTTTAATTACCTTGTACCAATAAATAATCAAAGATGATATCATTAATTTGCGGATCACGGACCATTCACTGTTGAATCACAGAGTAAGAAAGTCGTGTTAGCCTAACATGCATCGTTTGATAAATCTTGTTTTGTTGTGCGCGTGCGCATGTGTGAGCGTGTCTCACGTGTTGACTCATGCTACTAACGACCTTGTCGATACAGCCTCTCACGGAATCTCCAGCAGTGACATTGAAAAATCGGATGTTAAAATCAGTTCGTTAGACATTATTGTAGAATATGTGACAATTATAAGGTCAAATAGTGTTGTGGGTGTGAGCAGGTATAAAAGGAGTTTTATTGGAACGGATAATTGTCCTGAAGGTGAAGTCAGACTGATAAACAGATGCGTTACATGCTCAAAGTAAGTATGATTTGTGTTTGCAAGTACTTCCTTTGCTTTTTTTTAATTTTCATGGTTGAATGTAAAAGCACATAGAGAACGCAATAAGCTATACATCTTTAATTTACCGTCTAGGTAATGTCAAGCATGTATTGAATTGTACCTGTTTTTTATATTCCTTTATAAGCAATGTGTGAACCACATGTCTTAATAACAGTGTGGTGCCATCTGTAACAAGATTAAAATATTTATTTTAGGTGGCACCATGTTTACATGAATTCCTTCAATGTTGCCTGTCCAAAGGTTCGACATGCGTATGTCACCGGAAAATTGCAAACGTCATTAGATTGTAAAATATTGCGTGAAAGTGTCAACAGTTTTTTCTTAATAAGACACGGATATATTGGAAACTATTGAATTCGAATGGGATGTATCCGAAACGATTTTTTCATAATCGTCCTCGGCCAGAAAGTGTCTGAGCCTTAGCTTTTTTAAATAAGATTTTGGTTGTTCGAGTTTCTATTCTTGTATTGAATATGACATGCGAATTTAGTTTAAGGTTGAATTTTTTACTATTTTTCCTTGTTTGGTACCTGTGTTGTGTTTTTCACACTCTTTCTTTCCAATCTGTTTTATAGAAGTGATGACTTTTAATTGGCTGTCAGTCTCACATGCTATTTTTTTTATTCTGTTTGTTTTAGCTGTAAGTCATCCATAGTTGGTAAATAAATAAATAAATAATATATCGAGAAATTATAATCTAATAAAGATTTATTACAATCTTATGGAGTCTGCAATTTTCCGATGACACATACCTACACACCATAACACGACACTGTACCTATAGCTAACAATGAGTCAACCAATCACGCACTCTGTCGATTTGCCACGTTTGAGCTGGTGCTTCACTTAATACTATTTTGTTTTCTAGAACGCCAAGTAAATGATATTTATTTTTTAAATAGGTAGGTCACTTTTACACGTCAATCTTTTGCCGTCATTTTAAATAGATGAACCCAGTATTCCCTAGCTGACTACTATAAAAAGAAACACCTATGGCCTATTTTGTTGTCCTATTTGGTTGGGTGGATTTGCCATAATCAGGTGATTGCAGTGTAGCTGTTGCAATGCACAGAAACACAGAATGCTGCTGCCCATTCTCTGGTGACCCAGACCCAGTTATCTTGCATATTTCCTAAGTTTTGCATAAGTTGGTTAATAAATTTTAAAGAATAAGGACTAGCCAGTTTTTATTAAAAACCGTGGGAAGTAAACACTCTTCTGTCAACGTGTTACAGAGTAAACGCAATACCTGAAAAGAGGTTATTGTACTCATCATTATAAACCAACTTTTATTATAGGACCAAAATCCGAAAACGCGAAAATTATTTGCTGTTCAGTACATTTTGTGAACTTGTGCGCTCATACATGTATGGGGCATTCGATTTTTTTTGGTAGTACATTGAGCCCTTTTGCGTTCATTCTACACGTTATATTTGACATGCTCCTCTGTAGGTACTTATGTATATTTTTGAAGTGACGCATCATCATCATCCGCCTAGCATTTTCACAGCTATGTTAGGACGGTATCCAGTCTAAACGAAGTCAGATAAATACTATTATTTTACGTGTTGGGTTGTCGCTCAAAATTAAAAATTAAAATCGGATCGTTTAATGTGGGTAACATTAAAAGTAGGCTACGTTAATTGCAGCATCGGTGGCACTAACTAAATCCTCCAAAGTACAGGTGACATTAAGTAAATACCTCCTTCTTCGAAGCAGTAATGCTAGCGGAGGAGGAGGCGGGCCGTGCGAGGGAGAGACAAGGCCTTTGCCCCAACCGCCGCTACAGAAGAAGACGCCCCGGGCGTCGGGAGTCGCAGGGCCAACCTTAGGTTGCGGACGGCGGGCGTTGGGTGGCTCGCCGTCCGATCACCACCAGGCCCGGGTCGATGGCACGTTGTGTTCCATGCGCGCCTCATAGAGATGTCAGCATAGGAGACGGGGCCTGCTAGGGCCAGAGCCTGCCAGGGTTGCGGAATTTGTTCGAAAGAGTCACCGCGGCCCTGGAACGCAAATGGCTCTTTGTTTTTTTTTTGTGAGTGGGTCTTCCAGTTCAACCTATGAGGTTGTCGACTGCTTATAAAAACTTACAAACTAAGCGACTACACGCTAAGGGCACCCCCTGTGGGTGTACGGGCCTCGGCTTAGGGCGTCGCTGGAGGACAGCTAGGAACGGGCTGGATCGAACTAGAATTATTATAAGGGGACGAATTTAAGACTACAGGCTCAGCAGCGCGGGCTGGCTCGAGCAAGAGTCGGGGCGGATTTTGACGGGGACGTCGCGGTGGGCTTCGGCGGCGAAGGTGGTTTGCGAAAAGTGCTGGTCTCTTTGCGACTCTCTTGGAGGAGAGTGGTAGAGTCGTCGGGCGTGACGAGGGTATGCCTCGGTCGGCGTAACTTGGAGATGCGGGAGGGTTCGTATCGGGCGGCCGATGCGACAAGGGGGTTACGATGATTTACAGCAGTGTCGAAGAAACGTTTGGCTATGCGTTTCATGAACTTCTGTATGGTGGGAAGGGCTTTAGAAGGAACATGAGTTTTAGTCAATAAGAGTCTGACACGCCCTTCCCACCCAGAGCGGAAGAAGTCATTTGATGATTTGGAAAAAAGAAAAGAAAACAGGTGAATGAGCACTTGGGACACTCTTACATGTGGCTCATGTTCTGAAAAGGGGCACCGCACTCACATTAGGTATCCGACGGATCTATAAAACCCCATTGCGCCAAGTTGTGCTTGAAGCGGCCAACTGGAGTACGCAAACGATTCAGCGCTTTCCAAATAGGCCATTGCAATTCACGACCTGGGGGCAACTGCTCTTTGGGTTTTATAAAGTATTGAGGTGGTGGATACTTCTCTTCTCACAGTTTGGTTCTCCCTTTAGGTGACATATCCGGGATCGCCTGTGTAGACCGAAGGAAGCTCTTGCGACTTTTTAGTCTTCCCGGGGTTGTCATGTGGCCGTACAGGAGATGTCAGCTCAAAAAAAGTATGAGCCGTATTGCCATTAGAGCATTATTATAGAGTCACATAGAGGTTGTTTATCCATAATTTGGAAACTACTTTGGATTCTCAATATGTTAATTTACGTGCAGTTTCTTAGCAACGATTGAAATAAAATCTGCGGAAAAACAAATTAATAATTTATGATTGCTGTATTTCAATGGACGGCGTCAATGATTCATTCGTACAAAAGAGTAGGTACTTCTTTTAGTAACGGAAACCAAATTGTTAAAATTACGGTTCATTCGTTTGGTTTAATTTGGTTTATGACACTTTTTTATAATTTATGCAGAGATCTGTAACATAATCGTCATCGAATAAATTGTTAGAATCATTTTGTAATTCAGATTGAGGACTATCAGGACCTCGAGCTCTTTGAAGAAGAAACTTTCTTTTTGGAAGGAATTACTGCTGTTAAGGTCGTGTTCAAGGCGACCGTGAACGCGACCGGTCGTGGTCGTGATTTGGGTTTTCAAAATATGTCCTTAACTGCAGTATGTAAGTAGCAGTAAACTTTATATGAGCAATCATGGCCTAAGGTGACAGCAGATGACGTTTTCGCATTTACGTTAGCAAGTAAATAAGTGACATTTGCAAATATTTTTCGAAAGATAAAATTGTTTGCACTTTTCAAATTGAAGATAGACTTGTTTTTTTACTAACTAAGTGTTTTGATACAAAAAGTGTTGTGTACAATATTTATGACGCTTCATTTCATGGTATTGCATCAAGACTAAATATTATTGATAGTTATATAACAATAGGGAATATGCATGAAAAAAATATTTAGTATCTATACAGTTTATCTAAAAATATACAAAAATATAATACTAACAGTGAAAATATAATCAAAATTGATCGAAAAACAAACGAGATATAACTGTTTTAAACAAATATATCTGTCCCTCTCGCGAAGACGCTGTTTTCTATGGCAGCGGTATAGGCGACATGTTATTTGACGTCAGAGTTCGTATCGGACTTCTCTTTCTAATTGGCATCTTTGAAGCTATATAACTTTCTCGCTGTTGAAGGTATTTTAAAAAATATATCATAATTGTTTATTAGAGCCAATAAGTATTTTATTTTGCAAATAAAAAAATTTCATGCATATTCCCAATTGGTGTCGGGGAACTCTGCTTATAAGAAAGCTGGTAGGTTATAGATTGATAAGTGGCCAGCCACGAACGCGAATTAGATGGTGAGCGTATAGAGAGGTATATGTCAAGCAGAGGACTCAGAAAAACTGTCGTTAAGCTGTATTTGCCTGAAGCCAACTTGCTTAAAGCCAATTTCAACATAGTATGGAAAAGCAAGAGACCACATTGATACTTATTAAAATCTGAGAAGGAAGCCTTTTCATCATAATAACTTCAACCGAAATATGTTCACTGTTGTATGTAAAGCCTTTTTTTTTTTTTTTTTTTCGGGGGAAAATCCTCATGGAAATCCTCCACCCTGGGGCGGGTGGAGGGGTCTGTCAGACTCTTACTGACTAAAACCACCCCGGTGTTCCATCTCCCACCTACGCCGGGGATCGCGGGAACGTATGCGACATCCGCAATCCCCGGCTGTTGTATGTAAAGCCTCCCCCAACCGTCCCTATTCATTTGCATAAAATTTTAAGACATGATTTAACATGGCATACTTTTGTTAACGTACCGGAAGACAGCGTTGGAAGAGCTCCCACAAGGTGCACCGATGACCTGGTGAGGGTCGCGGGTAGCCGGTGGATGCGAGACGCACAGGACCGGTCGTTGTGGCGACACTTAGGGGAGGTCAATATCCAGCAGTGGACAGCTTTTGGCTGATATGTATGATGATACTTTTGTTTATCCTAATTATAATTACGCATAAACAGCTTACGAATAACTTTTTAAGCATAATTTCTCAAATCATAATAACGTAATTCTAAACCATAAATTATTAATTTACGCAAAGTTACATTTTTCTAGGCATAAAAATACGCATAATAATTAACTCCTAAAATATTAGACACTAAAACACATTTTGAAATCGGGGTTTGACCAGTCAGACCTAAATTATTTAATTAAGTATTAGGGACGACGGAGCGACGGACACCATGTACGCGGCATGCAAGCAAACATGCAGCATGCAAGCGAGCATGCAACATGCAGCAGACATGAATTCTGTCACGCCTCCGGCGCTGCGGGGCTCCGGTGGTCCCACGCGAGCTAATCGTCGCAGATAGTTTTAATGCTCACCACGACAGCTTCGGCTTGCTAGCCAACTTCGCCGGCCAGCCTCGGCCGCGGTGGTGAGCGTTAACTGCCTGCTGCTCCTCATACATAGTTAACTGTCAGTTAAAATAAATAGTTGTAGGTCTACAGAGTGACATAGGTTACTTATTAAATTGGAAACATCATTTTATTTTGTCACATGCATTACTGTTAAATAATAATTTGTTTTCATGACAGTAATATAATATAATGTACTTATCATAAATCTTTTGCGTGAAAATTAAAAAAAAAGAAACACCCGACAAAAAAACTTGCGATCTCCCGAGGCGAAGACACTTGGCCCAAAGAATACTATTTAAAGTTTTTTTCGGGGTTGTTTTAAATTTTTAATTTAATTTTTATTTCATGCTTTTTAAACTTAATTTACCTATAATAAACTAATAGCTAAATAAAAAAATTAGTCGTAAGGTCCTAGGTACCAGTCATCACTCCACTTTCCTCATCAATCTAGGGCATTGATCAGACAAATAATATTAGTATAGACATACATAACATACATATTACAAATCTTATTATTTTCATTTCGTAAGTTAATAATTCTCATTCCCTTTCAATATAGTGTACATTATTCTACTAATCAAGCCCTTTCATTTGATACCCATATAAGGAGTTGCGAAAAAAATATGTAATTCGCCATTTTGTGGTAGCGGCCATCTTGGATTTGAAATTGGTCATAGAGTATAGTATTCTACAAGTCAAGCCCTTTCATTTGATACCCATATTTAGGGAGTTGTAAAAAAATATAAGTAATCCGCCCTTTTTTGGCGATACAAAGCTCAACACACTCCCGACTAATTGACCTTTCAAACAACAAAATCAAAATCAGTTCATCCGACACACACACACACGTCAAACTTATTACCCCGTCGTTTTGGCGTCGGGGTTTAAAAAATGTAAAAATAACTTAAATTTGTTTTCGTTATTTCTATTATTTTTTACGCCTTAATACTATTATGCTAATAGTCATTACGGTAACATTATGCGAATTAAATTATGCCAAAACAATTTAGCCTACATTATAAATACGAAGTCAAAGTCAAAGTCAATTCATTTATTTCAACTAGACCATTAAAAGGCACTTTTGAACGTCAAATTTACAGTATGTCAACATAAGCTGTATGCTAAAATCAATTATGGCAAAGTATTATTATCCCTACAAAATATTCCAAACGAGTTATGCCAAAGAAAATTATAAAAAAAAACATTATGCGAAAATAAGGGTTCGATCGACCATATATAACTTCTCGTATCCAGTGGAATCTCGCGGCCTTTACCAGGTCAACGGTCCACTTTATTGTAGGCCTTCCTACGCTGTATCCTTCGGTTCGCGGTCATCGCTCCAGAACCCACTTACGTATGGCAATTCTTTGGGCTATACCGCGTTTTCATTCCTGAATCGCTATTTACGAAGATCAGCAATTGATGTATTTCTTATAATTAGTTTTGTTTTTTTTTGCAGGTACGAGCAAGTCACAGATGAAGATTGTCCTCTAAATCATTGACCCGAACCAACATAGTGTGGTACTTCGAAAAAAATAATCAAACTGGACTATAATATGATTGTGTCGCAGTAGTTCGAGTACGCCAAATATTCCGCACACGAGTTTCTCTATGAGTTAGATATATTATCTTTAATTCACCGTTCTTATTTTTAAAACGCAGCTTGACAAAAAAAATGTACCCGATTAAATTTAACTAACTGAACTCTTCACTCTCCTTAGCCGTGGATAGGCGCATTATATCCTATCCTTCTTTACCCAAAATACCTAATGTTATAACATAACGTTACTATGTGAGTGAAGTTGTTTGTTAGCTATCTGTAATTCAGTATTAATAGGAACAATAAAAGAACTGATGTAAATATAATCATTTTGTATTATTTCTTGCTAAAATGGTTATAAGAAGAAAAAAATCTAAAGTGAGTTTTTATGTTTGATTTGGTGAATTTTGGTACAGAGATTGATAGTATACTGGAGACGGCGAAATACTAACGTAAGAGAATCTGCGGGCAAAAGCCGGTAAATTATTATATGTAACAAGTCATAAATTTGATCATGTTTACCAAAGCATTTTCAAGTTAACATTTACGTAATCTGAAACATTAAAGCTGTTCTCAAAAGGTCACAAACTTTTTGGACTGTATTTAAATTGTACCCCAATATTAAAAAGTGAACTTTGTAAAACAAAAACACAACAGTACTAGCCCGGACATTGAATAAAACATCACAAATATAAAGAAAGAAGTAGTATTTATTGACATAGAACTGACATAAATACAAATTTCAAACTTTTACTTAAATTCCTTAACGGTTGTATTAGTAGTACTTAAATTATATTCGTAAAGACAATCACATACCAAGATAAACACTTAATTAAACAAAAACTGAAAGACCAGAAACCAGGCAGACGCATGTCGTCCTGCCTGTGGCAACAAGTCTGTCACAGCAGGATGCAAATCAAAACTTCTATAGAGCTGCATGGGGGCTACTCTCTAAGCCCGAAGTCCGTAGTTTTAGGCTTAGTTGCGGCTAAGAATAAATGACAACACGATTTAACAGTTACCGTCAAATAATATTTTCATTAATTCTTAGTTCGGATTCGGAACTAATCGTAAGTCCGTAGGTGATACGGAGTAGAATAGGTACGCTCGCAACTAAGACCGAAACTACGGACTTCGGGCTTAGAGAGTAGCCCCCCAGCCGCGGACGCTAGTGCAGTTTTAGATCGCACTATTCGATCTCATTGGGAATTTCTGGAATCGGCGCAGTGTTGTCCATCTCAGCATCTGGGGATTTTGAACAAGAGTCCCCCGTGATATCCATATACCTAAAACATAAAAAAGATAGCAGTTATAAAATGTTTAGGATAACGTCAAAACATCACAAAGACATTTGCTCGTAATCTTCATATTTTGAAATTAATATATAGATTCACATTCCCTAACAAAATAATGCATTTTTTTTTTCTGCATTCATATTTTCAATGCTCAAAGTTAGATCTGTGGTAGAGACTACACTGTGACAAAGTGTCAATGTGCAATTTAATAATTTTGCATTTGGTCGCCCAACCGAAAACATTTCTTGTTTTCAAAATGAAAATGATCTACCTGCTTGGACCAATTAGCCTCATTCTAGACAAGGAAGTCTTAAAACAAACAGAAAATTCCGTGAAGAGCTGCTGTTCCAGGAAAGAGCTTATTAAAAGAAACCTAATGTGCAGTCTTCAATTTTATTACCTAGGGATCCCAGACTTGTTCTTTGTCAAAATCTTAAATCTATATTTTTCTACGTGTGGTGGAGCGCAGTACTCTAGACGTCAGATTAACGAACCGTATACGCAACACCACACTGCGCTATAAAACACAGATCAGATATTTAAGTGGGACTGGCCTCGCAACGCCTGTCACATTTAGCTGTGGGGCATGCAGCACACGTGAAAATAATCAGTATGTGGAGTGTTGAATTAGCCAGAAGGGGTAGCGGCACATCTCATAAATGGTGGGATGAGCTGGACAAAACTAACGACCAGTGCATTTAACTGGTCGTGGTATATTTAGATACACTTGTGTTAAAAACCTCTTATGTATCCATTTCCTAAGGGTCTCCCTTGTTTGACCGAAAGGAATTCGACAAATTTTCACTTCCCAAAAAATTTTTCGCATAATTTCATTTGCCAAATTATTACTTAGCAAAAAATCTATTCACAGGAGGTCACAGTTTTAACCTAACTTAACCTACCCATTTTGTTTAAAGAAGAAATTAACCTAATCTAAATAGTTGAGTTCCGGGTAACCAACTAAAAACAATATCTTTTTTTCTATTAATGCAAGCCGTGTCTGGCACTCGCCGGCCGCTACCGCGGCACCGCTCGCTTCGCTCGATCGGCTCGTGCGTAGAGGTCACAGTTTTAACCTAACCAAAAATCTTATTTTTGTCTTAACAAATTATTTCACCAAACGTTTACTGTCTGAAGATTGTTTGCTGTAATAAATAATTTGATTAAAGACCAAATGCCACATTGACATTACACTTGGTAATATTTTGCCAAGTAAAAATTTGACCAAATAAAAATTTGCGTACTAAAATCATTCGAAATATTGCAATGGTATAAAAAAGGTTGCTAAAATTTGTTTGGATAATGAAATTTTGTCAAAATCTTTTCAGCAAAACGGCAGGATCCCATTTCCTAAACTAATACTATATTTCACTTTGCCTGAAAACCAAACAGCTACAGTTTTTCATTAGATATCCCTAAGGGATACGTAAAAACAACAAGATCGTTCACCCTTTCACAGCAGAGAAACCACACACTCTACACAGTGATAACTAGACTCAAGACTGGAATTAATGAGAAATCTGCAACTGGCGATATAATAACTAATCTCTAGAAACATTCACAAAGTAAATTTTACAACCAAAAACTCACTTCCGTCACAATAAAATAAATGTTTTAATAAATTGCACTCACTCATCACAGCTAAAGCATGCATTTAGCAGCCAAACTTCAGTTGGTTCGCACACGGGTTTTTCATTGCCATTCATAACTATAAAATGTTGTCTCTTAACCCGTATATTAACTGAAGAGTGTGGTTGCCCCAGTGCTGAGCTGTAAACTGGTTGCGCGGAACACAGCGCGGCGAGTAACGCGAGCGTCACGACTAACAGGACAGAGAGCTTCATGGTGACAGTGACAGTACTGCCGTGCTTACTACTCGACTACTGTGAGCGGAATGAAAAAAAACATTATTATGTCGTTTTAAATACATAAATTGATAGGTATAATAAATAAATATGTATATAAACAGCGGTGATTCATAGCATCGGTTTTTGTGTAGATTCTACACAGTCGCCAGGCGCTATTGTTCCCAACCTTGATTTGTTTATTTATTTATTTATTTATTTATTTATTTATTTATTTATTTATTTATTTATTTATTTATTTGTTAAATTATTTATTTATTTATTATAAGGCTTCTCAACAATGACTACACTATTGTACCATTTGTACATTGCAAACTTAAGACTAAGCGCCTCATCAGTTACAGAGAAGCACAGCATGCACTGTATTATGCGCAGATAATAACATAATTAATTTAAATATTGATTGAAACATTAAAAACAATAACAATTAGATAACACAGATTAATTCAAGTGGAAAAAAATTAAAATAATAAATTATATTAGATTATGATTACAATAAATTAAATTAGATTTAATCTAAAAATAAACTTATATCATATAGAAAATTAAAACTTGTAGCATAAGTAACTATTTTTCGAAATCAAAAGTAAAATGCATTGTCATAGAAAACTTAACATTTCTGCTAGAGACTTTGAATTAGTTTGCATGAATGACATTTTCGATGTGAAAAGAGTGTATTTTTCAAACTTTCGTGGACCATATTCGGAGCACGAGTGGTTTGCAGACCACAGGTTGGGAACTACTCAGAACCACTTCATGGCTCACAGGTTTCTTTTCGTGTGCTAGGTTCATTTTTTTGACAGATAATTTAAATAAATAATAATTAGGTATGTCCTTATGTGAGTCAAATGTCCGATTTATTTAAGCTCAATTCTATTTAATGGTAATAATAATTAATAATATTTAATTTATTAAAAAAAAAATGTGTTTTCTTAAGAAATATTTAAAAATGTATAATTTAATAGTAATATATAATTTATGTTTAGGGAAAAGGCTAGGCATATGAATAATATATAATTTAATTGGAATAAGTTTTAAATGTATAAAAAAATTGTATGCCTATAAGTTAAAACATAGCGATGCTGACATTAGAATAATATATTATTATATTGTTCCTAAGTTTTACAAATAAATAATTTGAATTTGAACTAATCTCAAAAAAAGTCTACTGAAAATATATTTTTTGCATTTACAAGATTCTACGCTGTATTTTGTAAATGTATAGAAAAACGTCTTTTGAAACACCGAGGCCCTGTTCAATAATAAAAAAAAAACTTTAATTCAGACCTTGATCCATATTATGTTAGTATTATACAAACTTATGAGCTATGTTAGTACAAAAATATTAAAAGATTTTTTTTTTAAGTCCGACATAAGTCGAAAAGTGACAAATCGACAATTTTTCTGTTTAATTAATTAAACTTACAGGCGACAAAATTGACATGGTGGAAAACAAATATGTCGTATTTTTTATTTTTCTTTTTAATAAAACTTTTTGAGCAACAGATGACAGGTGACAATTTGTCGTGAAAAACTTGTCAAATCTGCTTTATATCAACAGAAAATTGTCCTGACATTTTTGCAGAATTGTTCGACAATTTTGACAGGAGCGTTACCCTCTGTCATGAAATCATATTTTGATTTTTAAGGTGTAAGAAAGTGTTAATTACAATTAAAATGGTACTTACATCGAGCCGTGAGAGTGGTGATGATGAAAACTTGGAACAAATAGAAACGAGGAGGCAACGACGATCATTTAAAACCAGAATCAGTTTTTCCTTCTCAATTACACAATTCTGCATTAAATAAAAATTCCGGGTACCTATGTAAAACTACCATAGAATATTTAATTGATAAAATTGGTCATCGACTTGAACACGTTGCATTTCGTGCTTTGCATTGGATGGGCTGTTATTTGTACCACTTTATTGGTGATTCACGTGGGCTTAGCAAAGCAATCGCAACCATTGCAGTTCCACATTAATTAATACAACAATCTAAATGAATAATTTATTTAAAAATAATTTAGTTAAAAACATGATTTATTATAATTCAGGATTTTCATTCACAGCTCTGTAAAATATCACAAACATGTTCATTGTCAGCACCCGACTACACTGCTACTGCTGCTTGAATAATTTGTGCATTTTGTATGTTACAAACGTCAATAACTCGAACGTTTTGTATAAACAAAGTTAGTGTAAATTCTGATGGCTGTATACTCAATCCTTTTTCAAGTGTAGCTCCAAATCTAACTTGTATAATACCTATATCTAATTTCTCTTTTAGCAATTTGAAGTGTTTCTTTAGCAATTTCTATTTCCATTTTTCGTTTCTTAGAATCCAAGAAGTGATTTGATAAATCAACTTCATTTGTAGACGTGGGGGATGTGATTTGCTGTCTATTGTATTTCAAGGCTGCGGAGGGGGTGTGTTGCGATAGAAACAGGCACGAATACCTGTGTTTCATTTGACCCCGAAGATTTTGGTATTTGAAGGCCATCTATTGCTGGAGATATGATTGTTTGTATCATTTCATCAGAACCGTCATATTTGCATTTATTTCCTCCCCCAGAACCAGTCTGCAGACGACTATCCCTCTTTTCCTGAAAGATCCATAACAATCAAACAACGTGAAAAAAAATCGTTTCCACATACCTAATGCGAATATTTCATACATACCTACAAAATAATTATAATGTTTAATTATCTAATTGACAACTCCTTTGTTTAAATTTGGTTAACGGTACAAATATATATTTAAAAATTTTTGTCCTTTTGTCCTTTTGCGCCAATTTTGCCATGTAGTGTAAGGTTTTCCAGTCTTTATTGAAAGTACCTAATGCTGTTTATTGTTCGGCTATTATAGAGATGAATTTGCTCTTGACTCTAGTCTAGGTAATAGTTTTTTTTTTTTTCTATATTTAATTTACTTTTTAACCCTTCTACTCCTTTTTATCTTAAAGACCGGTTTCAGTTTCTCTGTGACACACACTCTAGGTCCTTGAGATCATCGGAAAATCTTCAATTAAGTATTCGTATGCACTCCACATCCTTCTTTAACAAATCTTTCACTATTCAAGCTGCTCGTTTTTGGAATGCATTACCCATAGATGTGAGGCGTGCACAATCGCTACCAACGTTTAAAAAATTGGTGAAGGAGCATTACCTCTCACTATAATTTTTCTTCTCCTTTCCCATTTATATATTTGATATTTATTAGTATATTATTTTAGTATTGTGTGTATTTTATATTATTATGTCTATATTGTTTATGATGTTTGTACACTGACCGCCCTAAATCTAACTTCTTTCGTTCAGTCCATCCAAAGGTTGTCTGTAAGAGATTGCCCTGTGCGATAAGACCGCCCATTGTACACTTGTTTTTTTTT
>NDFZ01004569.1:55448-111976 GCA_002192655.3 Mamestra configurata
GACGACCTGAAGATTTTACACTATTATACTCAGAGACTATGCCACGCACAACGGACCGAATGGGAGTGTAATTAATTAATTTAATTTTAATTTAAGCCTTTATTTCAGGTATTTAGAATCCATACAATAAAATAATAAACAATAACTATAAATAAAATTAATAAATATTACAATAAATTGAAACTATTGGACACAAAAGGACGGCGCAATGTTTCGCTGACTGCTGTCGCACAGCTGGCCGCGGAAACGTCGATACATGACACCCTTCGGCTAAAACTCTGCTTTGAGGAACATCTCGAGCTGATGAGTTGAAACCCGCACCACAAACGACTCTCCACAAACCCCACAAACGAGTCCCTACTCAACGGCGACCCTACTCTACTCTACACGGACTATGAACTAAGCTAATACGGTGGGTACAGGTATCGGAACATGATTATCGCCATCTTAGCTGAAAATCTGATATCCTTGGCCTTCCCCGAGCGCCACCACATCGATCGTGGCTGTGTTTTCACATTGTGCAAATTCCCATTACATCCTCGATTTGCCTATATTGGACTATATCGTAAATATGGAATATTGTTGACTTAACTAGCTTTTAGCATAAACAGCCCTGCAATTATCAAGCTACCCGAAACTGACAAATCTTCCCAATCAACCTTGAACCTAATACTTTGACGATAAAGTTGAAAATCTTTTAAAGACATTAATTTGTGATGTGCTGGCGTCTGTACAAACCAATTATATACATCACCACTCAGAGCCTGTAGACAAAATTAAATTATATCGAGTGGCGAAAAAAAACTAAGATTCCGAAATGTCACGTGGCCACATTTTGACAATCGACAATCGCTTTAGATAAAGTGATATTCGCAAGCACTTTTGGAATGCCAGAAGGCATGAAGAATATCTGAGCACACAGCGTAGAGGCAGATGATGCGTGGTCACAAGTATTCCAGAGTTTCAACTTAAGATTGCTTGCAAACTTTCAAGACACTCTTGCATGAAATATATACATCCCCATGTATTTCATGCAAGAGTGCCTTGAAAGTTTGCGTGTTGAGTGAACAAAAATGTGTAGGTCAACAGAGGTGAATAGGTTTGCAATAGGTAGTACCTACAGTCGTACAACCACATTATACCAATTAGTAATAACTAATAACGTATGAAAATCAACAGAGTTTTGCCTCTTCGTCTAGCAAATAACAACCAAAGGTTAGTAACCAAACGCAACAAACACAAATGAGTCAACCGTAACATATTATGATAAATTTGTATTTCTTTATATGTTTGTAAAAGATTATCTCTGGAAACAATGACACGATTTAAAAAAAAACCGTCCAAGTGCGAGTAGGATCGCGTGCAAACGGTTTCAAACGAATCTCATTTTAGAAACTTTTTTTTTTTTTTTTTTTTTTTTTTTTTTTGNACACTCGCTTTTCGAGTACCTATCGTCTATGTATAAAGTTTTGTGCTATAAATATACAGGAAGATTTCTCTTAACTGGGATAGTATGGGAAAATCCGATTCCAAAAGACACACGGAGAAACTTTTTTTTTTTTTTTTTTTTATTTATTTTGCGAAAAACACGTGGTTTTTACGATGAGATTTGATATATCATACAGATCGAGGGTATGATTTGTTTTTGAAAAGATTTATTACGATGTACTCACCCCACTATAACCCACAGGTCTTTCTGAACTACCCTCATCCTATCCAGGTAGGTAGACCAGTCCACATCAGTGTATAAATATCGGCTGATATTAGCAGCCATTGGTTCGATTCTCGGTTGATTCACTATTATCTGCTTAAGCTCCTCGAAGCTGAAAATAATTAAATTATATTATTATATGAACTTAGTTTAAAGCAATGGTTCCCAACCTTTATTTACACCGGGACCACTTTGATTTCTTTGATGATAACAGGCACCAGAAATCAAGAATAAAATAAACCTTTTTAATCTAAAAAAACAAAAGCTTGTAAAAAACTTAAATCAATAATTAATAGAACACACAACATTTCTGACAACAACTTAGAATCAATTTGCATCAATGACATTTTTGAGGTGTTTACGCATCAAAATTTTAGTCTTTATTAGACTTGTGCGCTGATTGGTTGCCATTTTATTATAATACACAATTTCTCAGAATGACTTCGCGAAATTATAGACTATCAAATTTTGATGCGTAAAATAATATTCCAAATGTTCAGTTGACCATTTATCGAGAGTTAACAATCTCTCAAGTTATTTTATAATCTTACGGAGTTTGCTATTTTCCGGTGACATATATAAACCTACATTTATATTTGATATTTATTAAACTGCCGTCACATATTTTAAAGGGAAAGGGAATGAGGAATATTAACTAACGAAATGAAAATAAAAAGATTTGTATGTATGTATGAATGTTATGTATGCCTATTCTAGACTAATATTATTTGCCTGATCAATGCCCTAGATTGATGAGGAAAATGGAGTGATGACTGGTACCTAGGACCTAACGAATTATTTTTTATTTAGCTTTTAGTACATTATAGGTAAATTAAGTTCAAAAAGCATGAAATAAAATAAAATTAAAACTTAAAAAAAACCCCCCATATTTTACTTTTTTTGTCGGGAGTTTTTTAAATTTTTAATTTTTGTACAAATGACTAAACTATAACGGTATTACAAATTGCAGGTATGCAAAGCTGAGGCGGGTTGCTATTTAAAAATCAAACAGTACTCACAACATTAAAACTTCATTCAATTCATTAACTTCTTTAACAATCTTCTCTGTTTCCAAATACTGTATCGTAGACTTCAGACTATCTTTCCCTGAGTCTATATGTGTTTGTATACTGCTTATTGCTAGGGTGTCCATCTGGTCTTCTTTTGTGTAGTACGAGTGAGACGTCAGAGCTAGTGACAGCTCTTCTCTTGATCGCAGGAGGTCGGCGCAGGCGGACAACTGTCTGGAAACAATGATAATTACGGTGTTAATCCTTGCCCGTACTAATATAATGGATGTAAAAAATTGTGAGGATGTATGAATGGATGATATCTTTCACTTAAAAAGTACTGAACAATATTCTTTTTTTTTTTGAAGTGACAACGTCTAATAAATCGATAAACGCCGGCTGCACGCATGAATAAGGATGACTCATTGTAACGGTACGGTCATTGTAAAGTTACGCTCATTTCATCAATGTTTTGTTATGACGTTGTCACGTTAAACTATCTTCCGTAAAACGACTTTACAACCAACCAATTTTTTTACTATTGATATGCACAACGCCAACATATCGATGAACTGCATAATGGCCCGCCTTTTACTTTCTTAAAAATTGTAGCATTTTGAGTCCAAGTTTTACTTATTTGCGTTAACTTTTAATTTATTTAGGGGTAAGACACGGTTGAGACAAGATTTGTTTCAAGGATTTGGCTAGTCACGTGACAAAAATGGTTTCAGGAATAGGGATGTTGACGGAGTAAAAAAAAAATCTGTTTAGTCCGTCAGTTCGATAATCGAAAAACATTGAATACGTATTTTTTATTTTATCAATTCAAAAAAAATTACGAAGTTAAAACGCATTAAAAACAAGGAGTGGGAGCCTGTAATGTCACTTTGCAGTAAAAAGTGTACCTACTGGTAAGTGACGTGACACGCGTTATCAACGCACCATATCATCTACATTTTTGTTTACGTGACAAAAGAAAAAATACGTGTCCATTATTTTTTGGAAATCTATCTGACGGACTAATTAGATTTTTTTATTCAAATACCCTATTAGTACGACGATCGCTTACAGCAATACTTACAGAAGTCATAAAAATTCTACCTTACAGCATTTTCATAGAATAAAACAAAAGTTAACATACTATTAGAAATTTAATATCCTTTTAAAATAAATAGTCTCTACTTTAATTAACTCATACCTGTGATAACGGAAAAACTCTCGATTGATTTCAATAAATAAAGTTTAACGGATAATTTTATTGTGTCGAGGATTTCTTAGAATATGAACGAATATTAGTAAAAACAAAAATAAATTATTTTCACTGTTAAGAGCAATTAATGTACTGACTACCAACTATTTGTCAGGTAAACTACCGCTCAAAAGTATTTGACCACCCAGAATAAAAATATTTTTGTAAGAGATTATATAAAAAATTACTTTATGGTCATTTTAATTTATTAGCAACCAACAATGACACAATAAATACTGTTTTGAAATTTAAGACTCATCCATGTGTCATAACGATACCAGAAATATCAATTAACGTAAGGGACATTTTGGCATTTAGCGTAAATGAACCTTACGTTAACTGTCGTAGGGGCAATTTGGCATTTTGGGTAAATGTCCCTTACGTTAATTTATACTTCTGGTATCGATAATGTGTTTTAAATGACGACCTCCAAAGCTTTTGCCTCACAAAATGCAGATGGCCAAATACTTTTGAGCGGCAGTAAACTCGTACGTAGATATTTTTAGAACAATGGTATCGGAAGCCATCCTCAAGTTATAACAAATACACCAATAACAATTGACAACAAACAACAACAACACAACAATAACAATTGACGATTGGGTGTTGTAAACAGTGATGGTTTCTTATATCAACAGCCTTGAGCCATTTGTCGTGTTATGCGCACCGAGTAACCTTTTTTTTGCGATTTCAATGTTAGTCCCATAGGAAGAGTTGTTCATAATGATGAGTACAATGCCCCCAACAGGTATAGCGTTAATTCTGTTACATGTTGCAGATATATTTATAAATTAGCTGATAGGTAGACAATGGTCATCAATAAAAATCATCTTAAGATAGTAAATCCCGACGATTGGGTGTTTCGAATCGTGGCGGTTTGTCCTGTCAAGTATATACTACACGTGCCTGATGCATCACATTAAGTAGGTACTAATGCGATTCTTCTAAGAAATGCAAACATTTACCTACATAACAAATAAATGAGGTAGTAAGTACCCTGTGATTTGTGACTATTGGTAATTAATGGAAGAGAGAAGCCATACTATACAATAATAAAACTAGCTTTTGCCCGCGACCTCGTACGCGCGTATCCCGTTGTTTTCCTACAGTCCCCAAGGAACCTACATGCGAAATTTCAGGTTTCAACGACCAGTAGTTTCGGCTGTGCGTATACAATACAGTTTTATATACAAGCTGACATTTTAATGGTTGTTTTCCCGCGGAAGAACGATTCCATTAGCCATCAGTAGTACTTACGAAACATAAAGTTAAACTTAAAAAAATAAAAATGTTTTTGTTTCAAATAATTAAAAAGAAAATCATAAACTCGAAAGCATGAGAAGCATATACTAACTAGACTAACATAGTAACTCACTAGACGTGACGTAGGTGAAAAGTGATTCAAAAATGTTCAGAGAAAAATAAGCTCTCGCGCGTAGTAATGCAGCATTAACTTGCCTGCAAGCAAGCGGCGAGTTAGGCGCATCGCGCGTGGCATCCTTTTATGTTAACGTATTCGGTATTGTGTATAATTAAATCAGAAGTACCTATCAGCTGGTTGATACATGAAGGTCAACGACTGCGGCCGCATTGCGCGAAACTATCGCGATTTATAACTATTGGTTCGAAGTCGCTTTCGAGTTTTGTTTACCACAATTGTTATTCTACCATTTCTTGATTTTGAATTTATTATTTTTCATAAATCGATCAAACTCAAAAACAAACTCATTTCGCTGCGGAAAAACCACCATTAAAATTTCTCGCTGTATATTGATTGATCGTAATGTGACGCCGCCCGGTCACTGCTTTGTGGTTAGGTTCCCTGAATAATTGCTCAAATCGTTTAGATGTTTTGACTATTCATTGAAGCAACAGTTAATATTACTCTTCGAGAAAATCATCATCATCATATTAGCCGAAAGACATCCACTGCCGGACATAGGCCTCCCCAAGAGGGAGGTGTTTGCCATTATCGCCACGCTTGGCAAGCGGGTTGGCGATCGCAGAATAGCTATTGTAATACACAGAGAATGCTGCTGGCCCATTCTCTGGTGAGAAAATACGAGTAAATACCTTGATTTATTGTCCAAAATCTTACAACTATTTTAAATGTGAAAGTTTGGATGGATGGATGTTTGTTCACACAATCACGCAAGAACGACTGAACGAATCTGGATGAAATTTGGCACAGAGATTCTTACCGTCTAAAAGAGATTTTCCCCTTCGGATAATTTTCGACATTCGCGCGGGCAAAGTCGCTGACAGAAGTTAGTCTACACTAATATTATAAAGAGAAAACATTAGTATTTTTGTTGCTCTAAAACTACTAGACCGATAAAAAAATACTTTCATAACTAGAAACTTTATTATCTGTGAATAACATAGGTTTTATTTTAGTTTCAGAAAGCGGACAAAAACGCGCGTGAATTGCTAGCTATTTAAATAAAAAAATATTGAGTTTCTTTAGTGATACACAGCCACACAAACTAAATTGTAGCCATATATAACTTTATCAATCTAGTCGTTGAAAATTCCTTCCTCCAAATTCGACCACGACTTCCACATTCGAGTAATATACATATAACAAATAATACATAATACAAATTCGCTATAACATAAAGAGGTTTCACGCACGAGGTCACAAGGGATACTTAACAATGGGACCTTACTCCAATCACAATTTAAGGGTCCTAAACCCATCTAATAATAAAGTTTTCAAATAATACGGTAGGCTGTTTATGAAACAACGAAGGTCATTCAAAATCTGGTATGGCGATAGTGTCACAAAGAAATATGAATCTACATAATACTAAGTATCAGTTTAGGGTGTCTTAGACTTGAATGTACTCTGACGGTTGGGAGTGTCGTGCTCACTCAAAAGTCTGACTGATGGTAGTACATACGTTGGGACATTTGGCTCCCTTCAAAATGGTTGAGCCGAATGGTGAATTAATTAATATCAAATGGTAAATTAATTTTTTTACGGCAAATTTTGTTATTTGAAAAGAGTAACTATGGAGTTTCTTGTCCGTTCTTCTCCATAAGAATCTACCTTTCCGAATGGACAGTAGAGTCACTTTATTAATGTAATATTATTATTTTACTGAACTGTAAATGCTGACGTTCAAAAGTGCCGTTTAATGACCTAATTGAAATAAACGTTTTGACTTTGACTTTGACTTTGGTGCTAGTGCATGTTGTGTCATGTTCGTGAACGGGTGCCGTCAGTTGGGACTGGTCATTTCTCGGCTGCCACGGATTATTTTAATTGTTTTTTTTATAACTGCGGACGTTTTTATCCTTCACGTTTTCACATCGTTCTCACATAATAATATGTATAATTTCAACATGAATGAAGTAACCATCACTGTGTAAAAAAAAAATATTTTAAAAAGAGTATCCGTGTAGTTTCTTGCACGTTCTTCTCCATAAAGATCTACTACGCTTTGTATGTGCAAGTAGCTTCATGTTTCTGACCGACCGACCTTGACAATTCAAAAGTGCCTGTAAATGGCCTAATTGAAATAAATGCTTTGAGTTGAGTTTGAGTTTGTCGGTATTTTACTGAAAAATATAGTTAGTCTGTCAAATAGATTCCCAAAAAAATAGTGTCACACACGTGACGTCGCTGGTAAAAATTGTACTAACGTAGTGACGACAAACGTGTTTTCAACGCACTGTATAGTCTTGATTTCTTGTTTGCACAAATTTGTATGCACATTTGCATACAAATTTTTAGTAATTATGAACCGGTTTATCTTTTTTTTTAATAATAACAGTAGGCTGAGAGCCTAGCACGAATGTTTGACGTATAGTAACGTTCATTTTAAATTCAATTTCGTTAATGATACTGCCGGTCGATTCTGTAAACATGTCGAAGTGATGGCTTGGGTGAAGTGATCACGAGGTGAGCTGTCAATCCATATAATCAAGATGAAATGACAGCTCACCTCGTGATCACTTCACCCAAGCCCTCACTTCGACATGTTTACAGAATCGACCGGCTGTATCTTTAACGTAACTGAATTTTGAAAATAAAAAAACAGCAAACCCACAGTATTTTGGTTTAATTTTATGCGATATAATATACAATTTGTATCATATAAAAATATGAATATTGTATTCAATTCAAATAAATAATATGTGCGAAACAATTATTAGATATAAAGTTATAGTTAAATTTTATGTTACGTTACTATTCGTCAAAAAAATTCGTGCATGTGGCACTTAAAACCTGGATAGAATAGTTTTAATCGTGTAGTAAATTCCCGAGGGATAATTCTCGACATTAAGGCACGCATAGCCGCTGGCTTAAGCTAGTATTGGCAAAAGCATGGTTTAATCAATTGTATAAATATTAAGTACATATGAAAGTACGTACTCTTACCTCCACAGTGACGAAGTGGTCGTCTTGACATTCTTCGCAACATTCAAAAGCAATAATGTATTAATTTCCTCGTATACTCTCGTTCTTTTAAACGCTTTCGCCTTCAAATTCCTGAAATTTACATAAAAAAAACTATTAAAAAATCTGATTTTAATCGATCTGACTATATTTTGATTGCGTGATAAAAAATATTTTAACATCCTAATTAATATTTTAATATCCGTACTACATATCCTGAAACTGAAAAAACAAAATTCTCCTGAAATTACACACCTAACCAGCTAACTTGTAGCTAATTTCAGAGCTCTTCACACGACTCAGTCACCATCACAGCAGCCGGCCGGTACTGTAAACATGTCGAAGTGAAGGCTTGGGTGAAGTGATCACGAAGTGAGCAGTCAACCCATGTAATCAAGATGGATTGACAGCTCACTTCGTGATCACTTCACCGAAGCCTTCAGTTCGACATGTTTACAGAAACGACCGGCTGAATAACATGCAAGTCGGGGACATTAATGTCAAAAATAACTATCAATTTCATTGACGGAGGTTAACTCGAATGAAGAAATAACTGAGAATCGAGTCTCGAAATGTAAGTTTCACAAAAAGACTAACTTTATTCCGATACCATAAATCTCCCGGAGATAGGTTTAGTAAAAGTCGTGGTAAATAAAACCAAAGAGAAAAGAACAATCTGAACACAAACTTATGATTATCTTGAACTTGGAAAAAACTCAATCATAAGGAAAGTTTTCCTTTCATCCTACAAGATAACATGATTCTATGTGGATCCTTACGATGCCAACCTAATAAGCTTTCTTTTTGCTTGTTCTTATCATGTAAGTACTGAGAATATATATTTTTTTACTATTGAAAGGCTGGTGTGTGACCATTATCTCACCTGATGGTAAGCGATGATGTGGTCGAAGATAGAGCATGCTTGCCCAGAAGTAACCTATTCACTCCTGACTTAAAGACTCCCAGATTGTATCATGTGTAAGTAATGCCTTGTGGGATGTTACATATACTAAGCAGAAAACTACAGGAATACATTAAAAATCAAGCTTAATCATTTTCATCCAAAAAATGCCATCGAGGAAATGCCACCGTAGCACAATAGTCAAAATTTTCATAAATCATACATGCCTTCACTTTGAATTTCTGATTTAACTATTCCAACCAATCAATGTATTTATTTGTTTATTATAACATTGGAACGCCTATCAGAAATTCTACCAACGGAGCACGACTCGCTTCCAAATCTGCTACTTTACTACCTACATTAAATTATGTCTGTGATATATAAAGCTTTATATTTTCATTATTTGTCCATATCAAAAGGCTTTTGGAGATTTGAAAAGAATCGGTCACTTATTAATTTTCCAATTTAGATAAAAACGTTCTGCTTTGATTTCATTAGCATTCTTTTAAACGGTTACAATTTTCTTCCCTACCCTATGCTTAAACCAACTAATACGCAAATCATCTAGCGTGTAATAAAATGTAGATTCAAGTACGCATCCCTAAAGTTCGTAAATAAACGTACCGTTCGCATGGGTCAGTCCGCATTGCGTACAAGTGATTTTAGTCCGTACTCAGTGTGTTTCCAGCCTTTTTCTATTTGGAATATTCCTTAGGAGTTAGATTGATACCTTGATAAAAGTATCTAGACAATTTGGTTACTAAGAGATATTATTGAGCTAAGTATTTTTCTCTTATATTGTGATGTAAGGTTGGGGGTAGCTGAACTTCAAGAGTGGTACACGGCATAAACGAATAAACATAGGTAAAAACACGTATTTGCAAGATCTCATCCACATAGTTCTTTAGGTTAATTGGTAAAGCAATGGAAAAACAAGAAGAAAATAATTGCATGTGCGTGGCCGTCGAGCCGAAATAAAACTTTATTAGGTACTAAAGAATAAGAGGGATTTAGCGTGAGTACTGGAAGGATATCTTTCTTCTCTCTCATGTAATGCAGGACGCATCCCAGCAATTTCACTCTCAATTCTCTTCCATTTCGAAAATCGAATCGCCAACTAAGAAATTTTACTTCAAAAAAGTGGTAACTTACTTAAGTTACTGTATACTGCCGGTCGATTCTGTAAACATGTTGAAGTGGAGGCTTGGGTGAAGTGATCACGAGGTGAGTTGTCAATCCATATAATCAAGATGGAATGACAGCTCACTTCGTGATCACGTGACATCTTGATTATATGGATTGTCAGCTCACCTCGTGATCACTTCATCCAAGCCTTCACTTTGACATGTTTACAGAATCGACCGGCTGGTATTTCCTACTACCCTAATTCAAACACAGCTGAACATTCAGGACCGTTCGAATGATCAATCGATGGCAATAGTTGTGCAACAGATGCAGTATATGGAGTAATGAAAATGAAGTATTACATCGCATTATATTAGTACTATTTTCGAATTTACCTGCAGCTGCGCTTCCGTCGTTCATCTATCAGAAAACGTACAGTCAACAAAGCTATTTATTACTAATGTGTGCATTAGAACTTTTTAAGTTTATGTCATACTTAAGAGTGTGTTGTGCAATAATTGTCTACTCAGCACACCCACAACATTGCTTAAAAGTAGTTGCAAGTTAGCTGCCTGCATACCAAATAGCTTTATTGACCGTACCATATTTTTTTCTTGTAATATCTTTGGCATATGGCTCTCAGTTTTAAATCAGTGAAATTATTATTATTGAAACCGCATTAACAGTTTCGGAGATTACCTCCCACATTCACTTACAACACGTCTTTGTAATATTTTTGTTTGTTATAAATGGTAACTAACGGACCTAAACAGTACTGAAACCCATTCCTCAAATTAATAACTGTATAATTTTCTAGTTTACCCAATTATCTATACACGTAAAATACTCCTTATTTTCCTCTTGCCAGGGTACACTGAAATATCGTTTCTATTTGCTCCATTACAAATTTGTTTTCCTTACAAGAATTGTTTTCAAGATCCAGAAGGTCGTACTTTGCATAATAACACAAGGTCAGTCAGCTTAATAATATGGGATAATACTCACTTGAAATTTATAAGATCTTCTCTAAAATGGCTGCATGTAAAAGAGGAGACACTTTCATTTATTTGTACAGGTATAACGGTTCTCTTTTTCCGCTTGGCTTGCAAATGGCAATTTAAAGGCAACCGTAGACAGGCACAACATGAGATTTATTGGCAGTTTCATGAAAGGCTCCATGGATAAAAAAAAAAACTATGTAAAATCGATGTTGGGAATTACATGTTGGGCCTGTCCATGGGTCATTTCACAAACTGATACAATAGAAACTTCGTTATTTCAGAAAAAAAAAAAAAGTTGCAACTTTGTAGGCTTTTAAAACATTATTTGTGTTGAAGTGATCGTTATCGTTTTTAAGTCGGCTCTTTGAAAAACTGATCGTAAGAATGTGGATGAAGTGAGCTTGAAGTGAACTGCCATGCCATCTTGTTTGTTTGAATTGACAGCTCATTTCATGGTCACTTTACCTCAGTTCACAAGGTGAGATTTAAACAGAATCGCACCACCGCTGCACTGTGGTTTGATTCCGTCAGGGTACTGACAGTACACTTCAGTTTTCATGGTAAGATCTTGACTATTATATAAGGTATTAAAAATCAACTACAATAATTTCGTGTACCTACATGCTCTGTACCATCTAAACAACGTCTCCAAAAAAAAAGTATTAGAGCTATGTTATTTAACCACACTTAAAAATAAATATTTAGCAAAATATTTTTATGTGCACTGTACTGCGGGGCTGTTTACGTACAATACCTATTTGAAAACTCGCTCGAGGAGCTGTGCGGTAGCGGCGCGGGCGGCCCAAGCGAAGTACAGTGCGCATAATTTGTGTCCAGTGAAAATATTGCATAAATCATTTTATTTCTTAATGAAACCGTCTTAGAACCTTCCTTTATCGATGGCAAGCTATAATGTCACCGGAAAATTGCAAATGCCGGAAGATTGTGAGATATCGCGTGAAATTGTAAACAATCGTTTCTTAATAAGACACGGATATATTGGAAACTATTGACTTTGGATGGGATTTATTGTATACAAAACGATTTTTTCATAATATTTCGAGAAAATATAATCTAATAAAGATTTATAACAATGTTATGGAGTCTGCAAGTTTCTGGTGTCATATAAAATAATATTTGTACAATATCTATGTTGCCCTGTTGAGCTTATTAAAAGTGTCAACAATGGATGTTGGAATGTTTCACGGGATTTTAGCCAGAGATATGGTACAATGGCACGCCTTTGAAACGGATTGTTATATATGAAAAATGTTTCGTGATTATATCTTATTTGTTATTCTAAACAACTCCTTAAATTTCTTGCAGTTGATTTGTAACGCCTTATATAAATATACAGTACATCGTCCGTCATTTGATTATGTTCATTGATACTGTTTTTGGATGCACGTTTAACTGTTTTTTGTTAATTTCTGTGTGGGATAATTGGTTTGTAATATTTTAAACTATGGACTCTCTCCGGTCTGAAATAAATATAATATATTATTATTATTTTATTAATAGGTCATTTTGCAAATAGGCATTGACACGGAGGCATTTGAAATATTAGGCTTATACCTAAAGGTGACAGGACAATGACGAAAGCACTGAATTATTTTAGAATCAACAACTTTGTTTTTCATTTCACGATCATGAAAATAATTATTCACACCGAAATTCCCCATAAGTACCGTACGCACGTAGTTTGTACCTATTTTTACTTGCTAGTTATCTTCGGTAAACAATAAAATGTTTTGCGCATTACACCAAGTCATTTTTAAATAAGCCACATTATTAACAACCTTAATTTTGCATCGTTATGAGACTTTTCCTGTAAGTGTTACGTAATTGAATGTACGATGCCTTTCAACATTCTAATAATAGAATATTAACCGCATTCCTATCTAATACGCCCTTATATTCTGCATTTTTCTCCACAAAATTTATGTTGCTTCCTTATTAGGTATGCTATAGTGTTTTCCATACCATCACGTACGTTATAGGCTCTCTGAATAATAGGAAGCTAACGACTCCATTCAGTCGAGTCAGTTGGGATGGCACAAAGTGAATCGATACCCTAAGAGCGGTTGCGCACTACGTCCGATCCGAATCCGACCAGAATCCGTCAAAATACTGTACTGACCGAACCCGGAAATTGCTTACGCACTACCTCCGATCCAAATCCATGATTACCTCCTTTCTAGACATACAGATGATATGGCTTCACATAATCCATCCTTCGTTTCTTTGATCTTCCCCTACTCTTATCTCTTATACTTTCATCGTGTTTATCAGTGTTACCGTGTTAACCAAAACTTTGCTTCTAAAGTCTTAAGAACAATTTAAATTGCCATCCATCCCAGCCATGATTCCTTATCCCTGTCCAATTAAATTGTTATACAATTTTTGCAGTAAATCCAAGTAACTATTAACAGGGCCGAGCCACGTCACCCCCCGCCCCCCGGCCGCTCTGTCTCTTTTCTCGGACGGAGCTCGGATTCGGTTCGGACGTCGTGCGCAACTGTTCATATAAATAATACTATGGCCACTTTGGTCCGTCAATAATCTTATTCGAAATGGAGATTCTCGGATGACGGAGAGAAATCAGATGACGGAAATCGGGTGTAGTGCGTGAGCAACCATACAAATTGTTCTACGACTACGCCGGACCGTCTTTTCACGGATACTGATCGGGTTCGGATCGGACGTAGTGCGTAAGCGCTCTTACCGTGCAAGAATATTAAACTAGAATGTCTGGCTTCTGATATCAATGGACAACCATCATGGTAGCTTTGTTTGTTACGCGGAGAATTTTTGAGAAGTTGGACAAAATGTTCACCAAGGTACAAATACAACGTGTAACAGAATTAACGCAATACCTCTTAAGGTGTCATTGTACTCACTATTATGAACGTTAGCGTACCCAGCAGGTTTTACCTAAAAGTAGTTTGATTTGTCACAGTTTTATATGTATAGTTAACAGTAGGACTTACCTACTTGTAATAGGCATAGCTGTGACAAGTGGTATAAAGGGAGTGGTTTGTTCTTTACCTATATTACTAATAGCACCAACCATTGACAAGAGGTAGGACTTCAGTCCATTCCACTGTACTTCGTGGTGTTAGCCTATGATTAAGACGTGTTAGTATAATAAATGTAAGTTTACCGAATTAAGTTATTGAATATGTATTGTGTAAATGATTGTTGGTTAACCAAAATAAATAACCACAAAATGATAGGTTTTTTAATTATTTTTTATGTTAGATAGGTTTGCTCTTGACTCTAGTCTAGGTCAGAGATGACAGAGACAAAGTCGACTATGGAGCGAGCTTACCCAGAAGAAGCCTGTATTTTTTGGTTATGGATCGGATTCCTAAGAGAATTTGTCGTAACTTAATGAAAAGTTTCCAACATAATATACAATGTGTAACAGAATAAATGCAATATCTGAAAAGGGGTCATTGTACTCATCATTATAAACAACTTTGGGACCAACAATGAAATCGTGAAAAAAAATCGACTGCCACATATATTTATGTGCTCATAACTCGACAATATGTACTGAACTGATTTGGTCCGTGATATTGGTCCCACAGTTATAGTGTGTAAAATTATGATAATGACCAATGATCGGATAATCGGGCGCTAATATAACAAATTTCACTTTTATTCCCACGAAAGTATAATACGGACATGCTTTTCAGAATCCCGGATCCCGGAATCGTTCGAAATTCACTCGCTAAAAATGCAAACTATACAAAATATAGTTAGAACTCGTTGTGAACTCTCATTTTTTTATTTTTTTATTTAAAAAGCCGATTCTAATGGAACTTTTAATTAAAAATGAAAGTTTTTATGAGAACTGGTTTAGTAACAGGCCAGCAGCCTTGTCTACTTAGCGAATTGAAACAATTATAATTTTATGTGTAGCTCAATTTATTGTTCAATCCCGAACTCAGGATTACGTATTTATTCAGAAAGAAATGTCCATATTATTCCTTCACGGGAAGAAGTTTAGGTATATATGCGCCCGATTATCCGATCACTGCTGATGACTCAAGCTTCAAGCTAAAGACAATAAGTAGGTAGGTATACTTAACTTACTATAATGTCATCAAATGATCCTGAATGTCAGGAACACTGGTGAACTGATCAGCTATCGTCACGAACGATCTCTGTAGGACGTTTCTGAAAACAAATTAAATTGTTTAGGTTAATATTTTCTATTCAGAATTTAATAACTATAGTGTATTAAAAATGTGTAGTTGAAAAACTGTCAAACTTTAGCCTAACAGAACAGTTTATTTATACGCTCTTTATTATTTTTTTAGGATTCCATACCCAAAGGGTAAAACGGGATCCTATTACTAAGACTTCGCTCTCCGTCTGTCCATCCGTCACCAGGCTGTATCTCATGAACCGTCATAGTTAGTTGAAATTTCACAGGTGATGTATTTCTGTTGCCGCTATAACAACAAATACTAAAAAATAGAATAAAATAAATATTTAAGGGGGCTCCCATACAACAAACGTATAGAGTATAGATAATGGTACGGAACCCTTCGTGCGCGAGTTCGACTCGTACTTGGCCGGTTTTTTTTATTGCCAATGATATTAAACTTGCAAGCATAACCACTGCTGCAAATATCAGATAGATCTGTACATCCGTGAAGTCGCAGACTGTTTCGGTTTTTTTTTTGTCTTTATTAATATTCTACTAACATAACTCAAACTCAACACAAACTCAAAGCATTTATTTCAATTAAACCATTTCGGTCACTTTTGAATAGTCAAGGTCGGCCTGTCCAAAGAGATGAAGCTAATTACACGTTCCAAAGCGTAGATCTCTATGGAGAAGAACGTGCAAGAAACTCCACCGACACTCTTTTAAATCAATTTTTTTTACAATGATATGGTTACATCATTCGTGTGAAAATTATACAAACATACATATATGTGAGAACGATGTAGAAAGACTTGCACGATCAAGCGTCCGAAGTAAAAAAAAGCAACAATTCAAAAACAAATAATTAAAATACACCGTGGCAGTTGAGACATATACACACACAGTTTTTAAGTATATTGTTACTAACACTATGAGTCTTGTTATTAAGTTGGTAATAATTTAAAAATTCTGTTTTTTCGTTTCAATTTTGAAATGTCTATGATTCAATCCATATCACCACGGTAAAACCAGAATTTTGTGGGTTAGGTATACCTACAAGTTATTAGCAGTAAACATAAATTTATTTCTAAACGGTTTCCCACTACGAATGACGCGGACGTGCTGAATTTCCTTGTTAACCGTTTATAGCATTAAACATTCAAATCTGCCAACAACATCCAAAGTTTTGGTGGTTAGAATAATATTAGCGAGGCAAATATTTTTGTTTGTCTGACTATCCAAACAGGGTTGTTTGTTCACAGTCGATATTAAAATACGTAGGGACGTCCTCTTTTCTTTTGTGTATTAAATATTTGTTTTGGCGCGCGGCTTCACTCGTTTTAATATAAATTTTCGTAAAAAGTACCTAGCCCTATTACCGTCTGCACTGGGGTCCTCTAGAGACCCAAATTAATCAAAATCGGTTCAGCGATTTAGACATGCAAGGGTACAAATAAACACACATTCGCTTTTGGATTTTCGCTTCCGTGGTATTCCGCCGATTTCGCGGACAAGAGCCACCGGAACACACACAGATTTTTGCAATTTAGTGATAGTAACATAGTTTTAAGTTATTTTTACTAACACAATTATTATTATTAGGTATACTTAGGTTAAGATATCTATGGGTCTTTGTAACCTGAAAATAAATGGTTTATTATTATTTATTTATTTAAACTTTATGTACAATAGTGGTACATGGGCGGACTTAATGCATCAAGGCATTCTCTACCAGTCAAACTTTGGGTAATAAAGAGTTATACTGTGGAGTAGAATAAATAATAATAAATTGACGCTCAATCGTGATCACGTTACATCTTGATTATATTGATTGACAGCTCACCCAAACCTTCACTTCGACATGTTTGCAGAATCGACCGGCTGGCGCAGGTCGAACGGCTTAACCTACTTGATTGTGGTTATTGGTGGTATGGTACGGTCACACCACCAACTTCCAACTCTGGGCTGGCACAGAGAAATTCCTATTGGTAAATAACACTTATGTGCCCGACCTTTTTTTTATGGATTGGAAATCATCAAATGACTTCTTCCGCTCTGGGTAGAGCAGAAGGGCGTGTCAGACTCCTACAGACTAAAAGCCATACGTGTTCCTTCTAAAGCTCTTTGCGTTCCAGGGCCGCGGTGACTCTTTCGAACAAATTACGCAACTCTGGTAGGCTCTGGCCCGTCTCCTATGCTGACATCTCTTTGAGGCGCGCGTAAAACTCAATGCGCCATCGATTCGGGCCTGGTTGTGACCGGACAGCGAGCCACCCAACGCTCGCCGTCCGCAGGCCCGCGCCTACGGTGGCCGGGGATCGCCCTGTGACTCCCGACGCTCGGGTTTTGCGCCCGACTTGGGAATCGAACCCAGCGAGGAGGCATCGAACCCAAGACTCCTCACTCCACGCTCGGCAGTTGCGCTTGCGACCGCGAGACCAACGGAGCAGTTACACGCATACACACAGTTTTGTATAGAAGATATTTTTTATGAGACTTATGAAATATGAGGAGGAACGTGTGACAATCATATTTATCAAGTCAGATATGAGCCGCATGTTATTTTCCCTAATTTTTCCCTAATTCTTGGAAATACCTACCTCAGATGTAACGACGACGGTACCTTAAACCTTACCAGTAGAGCTTAAGTATTGTAAGTACGAGTAAGAAACTATATAAGGATATAACAAAAAAAAAACCCATAACAACTAATGATATGTTTTTCTGACATTTTCCTAAAATGTGGCATCAATAAAATATTTTTCCTTAGAAGAGACTTACTGAGTTTCTTTGAACATAGGATAAACGTACCTAATTGTCATAATATTGAGGTTGAAAAACAGATTCGCAGATAATGTCACAAATAAGATGGATAAACGTTGCTATAAATATTATTCTTTCTTTCTTTCTTTCTTTCTTTCTAAAGTTATAGGTACAATAAAAAAGAAGTAGGTAAACCATTCAATATTCTGTTAACAATAAAATTGGCATCCTCATTTTCAGGTACAAAAACATGAATACTTCCTCAATTAATTTATACCTACATTACTTTGTACTTATGTACCCATAATAACTGGAGTTAACAACAATAGTAATAACTAATAATTGTGTCCCAGTAATACAACATGTAATAATAGTATTGTTCATAAACAGGGCTAATAATATCATGTTATATAGTTTCATTCAACAATTAATGGTTTGTACCTCCTTCACTACAGATCCTATTTATGTTAACAGGAAAGCCGACTCATTCATCTATCTCGTCTGTCGAGTGTCTGGCTGGTTGAAAATTATCTGGAAATTTGTCTAAACAAGCAACCTAGGCTTGCTTCACATCAATACAAATTGTATGTACCTACAGACCTATGGATAATTTTAAAGACCACCCATTGTTACCCGATTAATTCTTAAGCTCTTGCGCCATCCCATCTTCTTAGCTCAGCGGGCTGCGCTGGGACGGCTGCTGCAGGTGCAGAAAATCTCAAACGCCGCAAATTAACAACCTTATTGGGAGCTATATATTTGAGCCGTTTGGGGTTTTCAACATTAGGCCCACGGGGTCCGAGTGCTCATCGAGTCTTTCGGGACATCAGTAAACAACTCGTCGACTGTTCACGTGACCAGAGGGCTGGGCTTTTCTTCGGCCAAAGGATCAGCATTGCCATTCAACGCGGCAATGCTGCCAGTGTTCTGGGCACTTTTGCCATTGTCAGCGATGTGGATGATTTTTTTGATGCCCAATGATTAATTTTATTTTTATACGCGTTTGTACATAATTTCGCGATTATTAGTTTAGTTGTTTAAGTATTTAGTTGTTACTTGTACATATTATAGCTAGTTAAATGTAATTCAACGTAAACAGCACATACATAGCTCTTAAGTGAAGTTTATGGGGAACAATTAAAAGTACTCTCGACGAACTAAAAGTAAAAGCTCCCGACAATGTATTTTCATGGAATGTGTAATTGGTGTATCGAGTGACAGACCAATTCTGAGTAATTCTAAGTTGAATGTGAGTAACATTACGGACTCCATACTGACCGCAACGATTATCATATTGACCACTTCTGAAGCTTGATGACACACATAATTAATGTAACCTGAATGGTAGAAACCCTGCATTGGGTCCTTTGACTAAAAAAAATCTAATTAGTCCGTCAAATAGATTTCCAAAAAATTTGGACACGTATTTTTTCTTTTGTCACGTAAACAAAAAAATTAAGACGATACAGTGCGTTGAAAACTCGTGTGATGCCACTTCCCAGTACACTTTTTACTGGAATGTGACGTTACGAGCCCCCACTCCTTATGTTTGATGCGTTTTATCTTCGTACTTTTTTATTGATTTGATAAAATTAAAAATACGTGTCCAATATTTTTCGATAATCTAACTGACGGACTAAAAAGAATCATATTTTTTTAACCTAGGCATCATCCCTATTTTACATGTGTAACCAAAATTTGTAATTTAAAGTATGGTCATTCATCCTTGGTCTATCGATTCCGCTAGTATCTTATTTCATCCGCAACGTTGACTTTTATGCCTAGAATTTATTATCAAATCTTATGTGGAATTTGTTCGAAAGAGTCACCGCGGCCCTGGAATGCAAAGGGCTTTAGGAGGTACACGGATGGGTTTTGGTCAATAGGAGTCTTTTTTAAAGTTTTTATTTAATATGGGTTTGCTCTTGACTCTAGTCTAGGTCATAGATGACAGAGACAAAGTCGACGCTGGAGCGAGCTTATCCAGAAGAAGCCTGTTCACCCTAGTGTGTTCAGTCTGACACGCCGTTGCGCTCCACCCAGAGCGGAAGAAGTCATTTGGTTTCCCATGCTTAAAAAAAATGTAGAAAGAAATCACTGACGAGAGAACCCGCGCAACTCTGCAGCATTGTGTGAAATTCAAGTTGATTGTTTCTTACCTAGTCAAACCCTTTGATTTGATTTTTAAACGACTTCAAAAATAGGAGGAATTCTCAATTCAGTTGTATATATTTTTTTGTGTTTTTTATTTCATAACTCCGTCATTTATGAACCGATTTGAAAACATATTTTATAATGTGAAAGGATATACTTTCCGATTGGTCCCATACAAATTTCATTAAAATCGGTATCAGGAGTTAAGTTTTTAAATCAAAATAGTTGGATAAATATGTCATCAAAATAAACGAAATTGCGTATTTTGCTTTCCTGTGACTTTCCAGTGGTGTTGTTAGTGTGTTAGTGTGTTACTTGTTAGTATGTGTCACTAAAAAGTGAAAAATAAAAAGTTTTTGACAAAAAAATACAACCGACTTCCAAACCAAAAAAAGACAGCAAAACATATAATTACTTTATTTTCGGAAGTCACTGTTAAAAAACGAAGAAACAACCAAAAACACCGACTTCCGAAAGTCAGTTGTATTTTTTTGACAAAAAGTATTTTGTTGCCGTCATTTCAGTCAAATATGTCATGTCTTCTGTGTCTATTAAGTAGTAGGTGTGAATTTATACAAAAACATGTTTTACACGATTTCAAGAATCATCTTAGATACCGATATCCATTGAACAAAGAAGTAAACCATTCGATAGACAATTTAAATCGTAACCTACGATTATTTAAACAGCCTTATTCATAAAAAAACTTTATAGCTAAAAGACTGACAAGCTGATTCTTTATTCAAAATTTTCTATGGAGAATTTGAATTTAGAATCTATTAAACAGTATTTGAACTAAGAAACGGTTAATATTTTTTTAGAAATAAGGGCCTAAGACTAAAAAGAACCGTCAAAACATGACACATCATTGTGGAATATGAGCATGTTCCAGAGACGCATGACTTCATTGTGCCTCAAAACTGTGTTTCCGAATGCATACAACCCTAATCTCTTCAAAATTAGAGTGAACAGGCTTCATCTGGGTAGGCTCACTCCATCGTCGACTTTGTCTCTGTCATCTATGACCTAGACTTTAGTCAAGAGCAAACCCATATTACAAAAAAAAAAAACTAAGTGGACCTACACTATGTATCCTATATTATTTAGGTATTAATAATATTCAGGATTTCTGGCATTCACACGTGAAATGAGGCAACAAGCAAGGTTTGATTACCGAAACGGCGCATAAACAGAATTTGTACGAAATATATTTATTTTTTATTACTCTCTACACTTACAATCATTCACCGAAACGAGTTGAATGATTGTTAAGAGTAACAAACATTCAACTTTATAAAAAAAGCAGCCATTCAGCTCAATCGATTGAGGAAAAAATTAATCTATATTTTAAAATTCTGTTCAAAGATTCGAACAGAACAAACATACAAACATTGCAAGGTAAATAAAAGCTTGGAAAATACCAATTGATTAAAACACTTGGTAGATTGAATTGCAGGAAAAAAAACATATTTTTCTGCCGTTGTAAGGTTTTTTTGACCACATGTCAACGGGAAAGACACCTTTTCAGTACCCATACCATTTTTACATGCAAACAGTCAGTTAGCCACTTATTATTTGAGTAAATATCGTCTTAATATTGGCTTGGACTAGGAATATATTCATCATCATCATATAAGACGAAAGACGTCCACTGCTGGACCAGTGTCTATGTCTTGGCGACACTTGGGGGAGGCCTATGTCTCCCCTAAGTGTCGCCACAACAACCGGTTCTGTGCGTCTCGCATCCACCGGCTACCCACGACCCTTATCAGCCGGTCGATTCTGTGTACATGTCGAAGTGAAGGCTTAGGTGAAGTGATCACGAGGTGAACTGTCAATCCGTACAATCAAGATGTCACGTGATCACGGAGTGAGCTTTCATTCCATCCCGATTATATGGATTGACAGCTCACCACTTGATCACTTTACCCAAGTCTTCACTTCGACATGTTTACAGAATCGACCGGCAGGTCACCGTTCACTTCGTGAGAGGCCTTCCCACGCTACGTCTTCCGGTATATAGGAACATATTACTTCAACACAATATGTTTTTAATTTATTTTTCAACACATTCCAACATGATATTTTTTCACATAACAATGCGGTTAAGTAGGTCTAAACATCATAAAGGAAAATGTTATTTATGATTTCTGAAATTCATAATTATGTTTTGAACAAATAACGCAAACGAACAAGTTACTTCTGATAACACGACATATAAAAATGTACGTGCGCTGATGGATCATTTAATGGCACGAAAAACCAATTAAAATCTTTTGTTCCTATTAAACTATAGGTTTTCAAACCACTTGTGCACCTAAAGGAAAAAACATTTTTTATAAAATTTACCGATTCTATCTGTTGAGGTAACCTCAAATATTAGAAGAGAATCTGAGAATTGCAGTTTAAAAAAACAATTCATATTCACTTCAGAGAAAAAAAAACGAGCGAGTTTTACAGCAGTCGCATAGGATGTGTAACATCAGACGTCTCTAATTGGTAAAAAGTAACATTAACATTAAAAGTACCAACTGAAAGCCAACTCGACCACTACGCGCGCTCGTTATTCAAATCAAATAGCGCGCGCTTCCTCGTCTTCCTGTTACACACTTCCGTCCCATTTCACGAAATCACTCCCACAGATTGCAGGAAAGCGAGAACAAGATGATCATAAAATATCATTTTTAAGGTTTCAATGCTAAATAATGTTGATTGATAGTTAGAACTATTTAGCCAAAGCTATTCATATTTCAGCTTAATACGAGTAGATACTAAGCTGGAATGTTTTTGTTACTATTTTAATAAAGACTATTTTTCCCGCGGCATCGCTTGGACCTATCCAACATGAACGTTAAGAACTCAGCGATAGCGTAAATATCTTTATGTCAGTAAAATGATTTAGTATTTGGATCTTTACTTTAAGAGATTACCTATGTAGGTACCTCTTACACGGGCCAGCGGACGGCGAGCGTTGGGTGGCTCGCTGTCCAATCACAACCAGGCCCGGGTCGATAGCGCGTTGCATTCCACGCGCGCCTCAAAAAGATGTCAGCATAGGAGACGGGGCCCGTTAGGGCCAGAGCCTGCCAGGGTTTCGGAATTTGTTCGAAAGAGTCAAAGGGCTATAGAAGGAACACTGATGGGTTTTAGTCAGTAAGAGTCTGACATGCCCTTCCGCTCCACCCAGAGCGGAAGAAGTTATTTGATGCTTTCCATCTTTTTTAAAAAAAGGTACCTCTTACAAACGAGTCATCCCTCCTAAAAAATACTTATTTTTTTAATAATATTTTTTAAGCATTAACTTACACGTCGATTGGTGATGGTTTGAGCAGGTAACCGCTGATGATATGTCTTTCATCTTGAAGACTGATGATAAGGTCCCCCATCGACAATATTGTGTTAACCTGGAGAAACAAAAACAAAAGATACATGTAGAGACCCCATAAAGATAAATCGTTTAGTAATTTTAACGACAAGGATAATTTAGGAAAAACGGAAATTCTATCAGTCTAGGGTAATTTAGGATCAGTCTGATTTGATGTTAGTTAGTAGGTAGGTTGATTTGAACAATGTACAGACGCCAGCACCTCAAGCTACCCGAAACTGTCAAATTTTCCCAATCTACCTTGAACCTAATGCTTTAGCTATAAAGTTGAACATCTATTAAGTTTGACAGCTTGTTGTAGCTTGATGTGCTGGCACTTACTTCAAAAATTATAAACAAATTAACAATAATAATAATAACAATTAAGAAAGCAGGCGAAAGACGTCCACTGCTGGACGTAGGCTTCCCCCAAGGCTTCCACCCTTGGCAGGCAGGTTGGCGATCGCAGTGTAGCTGTTGCAATGCACAGAGAATGCTTCTGCCCATTCTCTCATGGTAATGCAAACAAAATGTAATGCACAAAATAAACAAGCACAAATTACATGCACCATCCCATCGTCTTCGAAGGGTCCAAGGCTCATTTGTGGGGCTCGGTATCCGTTTTTACAATAAGCTACCTCTTTCTTATCTTGAGCTGCCTTTTAACTCGTTTAAAGCTAAAGTTAAATCTAACCTTTGTTCGAAGGCATACTATTCAATCAATGATTATTTAGACGATGATAATAGTTGGTCGCAGTGTTGAACGCAAGACATACTTCGTTTTTAATGTTCTTTCATAGTTAGCTTATGACATATGAGTTCATATATTTGTTAATTTATATGTCCGTAGAGGTCAATTATTTGTTTTTTTTTTTTGTATTGACTTGATACTCTCATAACAATGTTTTATAATGAGTGTATTGCAACATGTGATTAACTAGTGACTTCGACAGTTGTATGATTTTATTCTATCCTGAGCAACCGGCAGCAAGTTCGTCATGCTCCCTTAGATTTTACTGCTTGCGGTAGCGTCGGGGGTCGGGTTACCTCTTTCCCTCAAATATGGCGAGGGGGGTAATGGCTGATCTTTGCGTTATGCTCGTGAACGGGTGCTGCTTGTGGTGAAAGGTCGTCTTGTTAGCCATGGATTTTACTATTGTTATAACGATTATATGCTTAATGTTTAATTTTGATGGCCCTGGTTTATCACTTGTGGCGTCGAGTCACAGATCTTTTTATTAAATTCTACCCTCTGTACGTGTAAGCGGGCACACCCTTCATGTCTGGAGGCTTATTTAGTTTGATTTGATATTGTTTTTATGCTTGAGTTTGTCTGTTTATGCTGGCATAATGGAGTGTGCTAGCTTACAAGTAGCGAATTATTAAGTTTTATGTTTTTACGTGTTACCTTTGTTGTATTGTTTTCTTTGTAAGAATACTGACTACTTACATATCTTTGTATAAGTGATAGTTCTTATAACTCAACAGACAGATGTGTTGCTGGGGAGTTTGTTGCGCCACTTCTTCTTCCCAGCTAAAACACTAGGAAGTGGTGACGGGCGGGCGTTTTGGGGGACTGTCTTTATGTAGAACTTTGACGTTCAAAAAGTGCTGGCACTCAGCCTAATTTGAATAAATGACTTTTGAATTTTGAATGTGCCCAAGAAACTGGCGGCAGGCCACGTTGAATGGCAATGTTTAGCCTCTGGCCTAAGTAAAAGCCAGTTCTCGTGTCACGGGAAGCGTCAATCAGCCGTTTCAAAAGGCTGTGAGCACATGGGCCCCCTGGCCCGAGGGTTTCAACCCCAAACGGCTCGAAAATATAGTTACCAATGAGATAACTATATATGTATGCTGCTTGAGGTTTCCCGCAGCCGCAGCGGCAGCGCCAGCATAGCACGATGGACTGGGAAGATGAGATGGCGCAAGAGTATCGAGACAGGTTGCGTCCTACCCATGAAAAAATAAATACCGTCCGGTCTTTTGCCATCGTCACGTGCCAAGCCATTAGGTTTGGGTCTCCAATACGGCTGTAGCTGGAACGCCGACGATGACAAGAGCTCGTCGGATAATGTCATTTAAATAATCTTACTGAAATAATAATACCAGCCTGTAATCGTTCCACTGTTGGGCAAAGGTCTCTTCTCATACAGAGAAGATACGAGAATTATTCCCCACACTTACGTCAGGCGGTTGGCGATATCAAACTTATTAGCATAGATCTGAATAGTAAAGATAGGGCCGTTCGCATTTTTGCAAATACGAGTTCACCTTACGGCATTTTTAATATTTTGCGCACACAACAGCTCCTGGAGGTAACCAACGTGGCAAGTTCGCCTCGATCTAGAACAGCTAGTTACGGACCAATTTATGGCTTCAGAAAAAGCGCGTAGAGAAACGCGCGGTGCGTAGGCTCATTCAATGTATAATCAAAATTAAAAATATGGATCACACAAAAAGTTATTTTGAACCCCTTTCACAAATAGAAAGCCATTTCGGAACGTATATTTCACAATAAAAGTAGGTAAGGTTACTAATTTAATTAAGTGTCCTGTTATTTATAACAGGAAAATCCATTGTGGGAACATTGTAAGAGTCGTTGTGAGTACTTGCATAATAAATTGTAGTGTCTAGTACTCGAATCAATGTTTACGAACCTGTTTTACACTGTTGTCTGCTATCCGTATTTAAGTTTTTCACAATAAATCTTCCCGGGCTTTGACCACTATCAGAAAGCTAAGCGGCTGTCTGAGCACATTTTCGTTTTTTTTTTTGTTTTTGTTTTCAAATAGAATTTTGTATATTTGTAAATCGAACGCCAGGCTGACTCAAATTTGTTTTTATTTAAGCTTAATTTAAAGTAGGTTGGCATTCAGCCCTTTTGGTACTTTATTGTCAATCTACTTTTTTTATTTTCGTTTTTCATTCATTACCTACATATATAATATGTCAAAACACAAATAAGGTATCAGACAATTTTTAACAGATACAGGGAAACTATCCTAAAAACCATGACAACTATTTTCATGACCAACGATTTTGCAATATAAATTTTTTGATTAAAACCAAAGTACTGAACCGATTTTGATGAAATTTCAAGGACCAGTCGGAACGTATATCCTCCCACATGAAAAATTTCATTAAGTGCGACTTGCCTACAAAAATAAATTTACCAATTTTTTAAATGCTGATCTCTTAATTTCTTAATCCTCACTTTTACCAAATTATCATTTCTTATAACAGATAAAAAATCAGGACAGTGGAAGTTGGTGAAATTCAAAATAATTTTAAATAAAAATAATTAATATAAAAATAAAATTGAAAAAATCTTATCGTTTATTTTCAATGCGGGTCGACTCGCGTAAGGATCATTAATCTGCCTACGTGAGCCTGCGTTGGGTGGGTCGCCGTCCGCATCTGATTGGACGCGGGGTCGACGGCGCGTTGCGTTCCACGCACGCCTCAAAGAGATGTCAGCATAGGAGACCGGGCCCGCTAGGACCAGAGCCTGCCAGGGTTGCGGAATCTGTTCGAAAGAGTCACTGCCTCCCGGGAACGCAAAGACTGGGTGGAACGGAAAGGGGCATTACGAGGAACACGAATGGGTTTTAGTCAGTAAGAGTCTGACACTGGGAAATTTTTAATGACTCCCTCCCCTCCTCCTCACTCTCATTAAAACACTTCAATTATAAAAAAAAGTACTGCATGGGATAACCGTATGCCTTTTTTCTCTTTTTTTGTCTGTCTGTCTCATGTACCATCTTACCTCAGTATCCAGATATAACGAAGAGTCTAACGTCTGCGACAGCTGCGCCATGTTGGAGCAGTTCTGGATGAGCAGCGCAACGTGGGGCACGAAGCACACTATCAGCATCTGCAGCAGGAATATCCTCCGGCCCCGTCTGGAACAGACATACCTTCTTTTCAACTAACTTTGTTTACATCCGTTGCCTTTGGGACTAATAATAGTCTTCCTGATCGGTTTCGGCCATAGCGGTCAATCTCAAAGAGATTAGCCATCGGAGCGGAACATATTATAGTGTAAATTGTTAATGAAATTAAAAATAGAAAGAATATGAAAAAAAGTTTATTTGAAGCTTTTCGAAATAGTCCCCTCTAACCCCAATGCACTTATGAATTCGGGTGAACCAGCTTTCGAAAAATTAAAAAAAAATTATCTTGCGGGAGGTCGAAAATTAACCACCGAAGTTCTTCGACGGCCTCGTCAGTGTTAAATTTTCGCCCACAAAGCATTTTATTACCGTGGGAAATAAAAAAACGTGTGCGTCTCGGGACACCCGACAAAAGTGATAACTTAAACTAATCAAAGTTGAACTATTTAATATGGAAAGCGTCTGTCCAAAATACGACTAGCGCTGTGGGTTAGAGTGAGAGAGGAAGAGCCTGCCTACCGCTGCCGTATGCGTGAGAGAAAGGGAAGCCAGAAAGACTGGCGCCGTAACGCGTTACGTTACGAAGCAGTATACTCTCCCATGTGAAGTTATCACTTAAAAATATCTTAGCTGTACGGAGTATGAGGTAACATTTGTACCGCGCGTATATTGGTGAAAAAGAATGCTCCTTACTTGCTCGCTAATCAACTCAACGAAAGCTTGAGGCAGATTAACGTTCTATGGTCTTCTAGCAGAATTACTGCTACTGGTTCACTACGTCGAAAAAAACCGCTATCATTTTTAGGGTTCCGTAGCCAAAGTGTAAATAGGGACCCTATTACTAGGACTCCGCTGTCTGTCCGTCTGTATGTCTGTCTGTCTGTCATTAGGCTGTATCTCATAACCATGATAGTTAGACAGTTCAAATTTTCACAGATGATGTATTTCTGTTGCCGCTATAACAACAAATACTAAAAGAAGTTTTTTTTTTGTTTTACAGTTAACTAGCGGATGTCACGCGATTTCACCCGCGTAGTTCCCGTTCCTGTGGGAGTACGGGGATAAAATATAGCCTACGTTACTCGCTGATAATGTAGCTATCCATTGCTCATTTTTCAAATCGATCCAGTAGCTTTTAAGTTTATTCGTTACATTCTAAAATACTAATCTTTCCTCTTTATAATATTAGTAGGAATAGATGGTACGGAACCTTTCGCGCGCGAGTCCGATCTCGCACACCCCAAACAACCTTTGTGGGCAACTCGTCTTCTTCAAACACCCATTGCGTGGATTGTTGCTTCGTGAAATGATCGTAGCTGTAGATCCAAGATTAGGTAATCAGTTGTAAGGATGCAGGATACGTTTTGCGAAGTTCCCCCTTCGAACTTTCTAGCTTAAATTTGCACCAATCAACACGACGAGATTTTTGCTCTTCGGCGAGAGAATGAGGTATCTATCGCGAATTTCCTAACTTCAAGGTGTTCATGCAGGATGGTGGAAACTGCCTGTGATCCAATCTTCAGTGTAGCCGGAATCTCTCGATCTGTAATGTGTCTCTAGAGTGGCTACCCTGATTACATTTTTATGAGTATGCAGTTGTAGGTCGGCTGGATCTGGGGTTTTCGTTTTCATCGATTAAAAATGGGGGTGTTATTGGTTTAACTTGTGTATCGGTGTGTCTGTCTGTGGCATCGTAGCTGCTAAAAGGAACCGATTTAATTTTGACTCATTTGTGTAAATCTCTTCATCAACTAGAATAGAGCTGATGATCTTCAAACGACTAAATAGGTTTTCTAGAATAATAGCTAAAAACGTTCTCAATCAAGTCACGTTTCAGACAAAATAAGCTTAATCATAATCGGCTCATCGGTTTAGTAGCTACGATGCCACAGGAAGACAGACTTCAAACTTATATCACTATTCCCTCTTTTTGGTTTGCGGTGAAAAAACAGTTATCCGAATTAACTATTCCCAACAAAAGTTACAGGAACAGCAATCAGCTATAGTACCGGTAGGTAAGACTATAAGCAGACGCAATACGGAGATAGTGGTCCATTCAAACGACAAGTGCCTTAACACCCAGCCAGCAAACTTTATTTATGTCTGCATCTCGCTAGCCCTGGGTTCACCTACTACTAGCTTTCATTTACTTAAGTTATTTATATTCCTCGTAAACATACGATCATTTCTTCCTTTTAAGATTAAGCAGAGATTTAGTTTAAGTACGCCCATGTTTCGCCAGTTATGTTTAAATCTCATGTGACAGAGGCCAACCTATTGCCATCAGAACACACAATCTAAACTTCGGGCAATCTGCACGTTAATTTTCTATTTATGAAAAAGGTGAAGGTTTTAATTAAATTTCGAATAAGTAAAGGCTGACTGAAATGAAAAATTAAAACCAAATATTAATGGCTGTTCGTCAACATTTGACAAGTTGACTGCGCGTTTTACAATTTCATACATTTCTGGGGAAAAAGGTTATTCGTTGAATTCATAGCGACGCCAATTACTACGAAAAAATTAAAAACAAAAGTTAGTGGCTTTTACATTTACAACGTTAACCACCAGTAAGCTGTTATATTTTAAATACTCACTCGTAAAAAGAGGTTGTATTTTGTATTTTTGGGTCGCAAAATAGAAAGCCTATTCATTTTTCGTGATAAATATTTTATTCCAAACGGATGTAAAAACTGCACTGCAGTCCTTTTCCAAGCATTTTCAGTTCAGTTTACAGCTGAAATAATAATACCAATCTACAATAAACTATATTGGAGTCAGCTCCAATCTGCCATGGGATGCCAGCTGCAAGTACAAGTTTTTTTACACGGAGCGACTGCCTATCTCGAATTCAAAACCAAAACGTAAGAAGTTAGTGCAAGGTTAGAATTGGTTATTACTCCAAAGGAGAAGAACCAGCAAGAAACTCCGCCGTGAAGAACCGTCAGACTGCTGACTATCCGTAACGATTCTCAAAAGTTTACAATTTACAGCCGAGAACAATGGGTTAACGTGCTTTGCGAGGCACGTAGAAGAATCCGTATTGTAATAAATATTCACTCATCCGCATACAGACCTCGACAAGTGTTGCTTAACATTGAATATCGACCGGTCGATCTTTAAATCGAGATACAGAACCTACTTAGTTTTCTAGGATACTAAATCTAAGTCTATTCAATTAAATATTAATTGTTAACTAAGACCACTAATACAGATTATTAATTTTTCATGACCGTTCCAAGTTATAGCCAATGTTAACACTCCGAATCAACCCTAACATTGATTTATAGAGCTAATTTACTATCCCCGCAATGCCCCATTGACTGCAATTTGCGAAACTATACGAAATAGGCAAAGCACCTAATGAATGTAATGTTGGCATAAATGAGGCATTGAAATAAATTACATATAAATAATGGAACCAGATGTTCTAGACGTAATGGCATTATATCACCGATCTATCTTGTTGCTATTCCACCAATTCGCACTAAGCGTTTACAAAATATTTCATAATGCGCATAACAAAGGAGTGGAACTCTCTGCTTGCGTCTATGTTTCCAAACGCATACAAAGTCAAAGTCAAAGCGTTTATTTCAAATAAACCATTATCAGGTACTTTTGAAATGTCAAAGTCAGTCCGTCAAAAACATGAAGCTATTTGCACGTTCCAAAGCGTACATCTCTATGGAGAAGAACGTGCAAGAAACTCCACGGACACTCTTTTAAATCATTTTATGTTTACAAAAATCCTGGTTACCTAAAAAAAGCGAAAATTTTATCCAAAATGTATAAAAAATTAAACGTATGGCATTGATATGTCCTACCGAAATACGACTTGGTCAGTACAAAAAAAAATATTGGACAAATCGTTGTCGCCGGTAGAATGTCATTAATGGCCGGTCTCAATAACTTATCTACCTTTGACCAACTACCAACCGTAGCTGAAACATCATGTTTGAAAGGCAAACATGACGTTTCCAATTTGACAGTTGGTAAAAGGTAGATACGTTATTGAGACCAGCCGTAAATTACTTTGTCTGGAGCGCTAGAAACGTTTTGAAAACACTAAATTGTGCAGTCGGTAGCATCTTATATGTGATTGAACTCAAATACCAGTTACTGCATCAGACAGCTTGAAGAGTGTTTTTTTCATATCTTTTTAGTATTATATGCGGTCGGGTTTTTTTGGAAAATGTTACTTTTTTATTTATTTTGATATCGTTTCCTAATTTTATAGCAAATACGGAACACTACAATTAATTAGGAACACGCACTTTTTGACCCTGTATACGTCTATCCACCAGCATTATTCCTGCGGCTTCGAAAATGTCAATATTTTTCGCATGGGAAACGGTACATCCAAAATTCTGACTCTTGTGTGATAAATTTTCAAGTGATAAATCTTTCCTAGATTTTTTATCTTGCGACCAGAAATTACTTCTTGCATACAATCAATTATATGCTCATCATCTGCCTAGCCTTTTTCCAACTATATTGGGGTCGGCTTCCAGTCAAACCGGATTCAGCTGAAAGCGCCGCTCCACGTAAAATACTGATATTCAGCTGAATCCGGTTTGACTGGAAGCCGACCCCAATATAGTTGGGAAAAGGCTAGGCAGATGATTGTAACGTATAATAAATGTTTACTTCATTTATATTAATACTTTATTACATTTACGCCAATTGTAGTAGATTTGCGTAGGCGTCAGTACGTATAAGAGGATGTTTGTGGCTAACATAGGGAAAGTTTGTAAATTCTTGTAGTTTACATTGTTCTCATCTATCTATTCATTGTGGTTTAATAAATATAATTGTTTTCGGTATTTTTCAATTTCTATTTATTATTTGCTAGTAGCCGCTTGCGGCTCCGCCCGCGAGATTGTCGAAAATTATCCCAAGGGAACATATTCCCGGGATAAAAAGTATCCCATGTGTTATTCCAGACTATAATCTACCACTGTGCCAAATTTCATCAAAATCCATTCAGTAGTTTTTGCGTGAAAGAGTAACAAACATCCATCCATCCATCCATACTTTCGCGTTTATAATATAAGTAGGATTGTACACAATTTACAGTAGGTACATAATTATGTAAATGTAGGTACAGTGGAGTCTTCACTAAATAGGTAGGCATGTACATTAGGGTGTCCTGAAATTTTTTTTTTCTATTTCGCTACACAATACCCTTCAAAAGCGTCATAAGTTGTAGATTACCGTAAAAATAATTAAAAAAATATCAAAAAATATCTCGAGGGCTCTACCGGTATTTTTATTTTTCAAAAAATCACTGAAATAGCTTTTCAGTGCATATCATCTATTCTATTTTTTTCACAAAAATCCCATTATATTTTGTAATTACAATGATAGTGGAACCCTAAGTTACGATTTGTAGGCAACGACAGGTTGTTTCCAGTTAGGAATAGGTTTGGCTCAAACTCGCGAAATTCATGTTTTGACTTGTTTTTCTCAAATTTTCTACATCTGCGGCGAGACAGTTCGTCTCATTTCTATTACGGTGTTATTGCTGTAAGGTGTCGTTCCGCACTTCCTTGTGATAAAATACGTGTTTTAGTTACAAACAATAATGGGTTCAAGACGAAGTGAGACTACGTGTGCTATATTAGGACCATATAAAGAACTTGACGAGCGCTAGTTACCAAATATAAGTGACGTCATCAAATTTATTTTATACACTAAAAATGAACTAAAACAGCAGCAAAATGGGAAAGATCCTTCTAACACAGAAGTGTTTTCAATCGTTTCTGGAAAACTTCATATCATTTGGACCAAAGCCTCGATTCCTGTTGTATCCAAAGAACGAGTGACGCAATTGCTGAAATCATATTTCGAGAAATACCTATCATTAATAAGATATCCCAAAAATAAAAGAAATGATAGCTACGAAAGCAAAGTGAAGTGCTTTTTAGAATCGTCGAACAAGCTCTTCGACATTGCTGCTTGTAAGTGCACTTCTTTTGACGTTTGTTCCTGCATAAAACCTAAGAAAGTTCCTATTAATGAAAGAGAATTTTTACTGGACCAAAGAAGTGATAGAAAAATGGCAATTTGTGGTATAGACACAAAAGAAACGGCAAGACTTTTAAAGAAATATCAAAGGCAAGAAAATTCGGAGCGGATAGAGCACGCATGTTTACCAAGTACATCACAAGAAACCAATCCTGTTCCGGTGCGCGAGTTGCCGCTTAGACCACGGCGACCACAGTCGCCTGCAGCAGAGCTTTCTCCAAATAGTGAAGTGCTTGTAAATGAGACTCCATCTACTTCATTAAATCGGAACACTCTAGCGCTGCCAACAGTAGCTAAGGTATGTGATCGGTATGGACTATCAACGCGATCTGCGGCTGCGGTCGCTTCGGCGGTCTTAGCTGACGTAGGATTGGTATCTTCCGAAGATCTAAGTCTTGTTATTGATAAAAATAAAATCCATAGAGCTGTTTCAAAAGCACGAGCCAAGGCCAGCCAAGATATTGATGCTATTGTAGTTAAAAGTATCTACTTTGATGGACGAAACGACAAAACACTCATAAGCGATAAAATAGGTATCGTTACCACCGTAAAAAAAGTCTTGGAAGAGCACATTTCAATTCTTACAGAGCCGGGATCGATTTATTTGGGACACACGACGCCAAGTCGTGGCACTGCCAAAGCGATCGTCACCTCTATCATATCTTTGTTAGAAAATCAAGGGTTGAACTTGGAAAATGTGATCTGTGTAGGGTGCGATGGTACTGCTACGAATACAGGTTGGAAAGGAGGTGTCACCAATACCTGGAAAACTATTTGGAGAGACCATTGCAATGGTGTTTTACTTTACGTATGTACTATTTCGCCGTCAAATAATTTGCAGTTGCTTGTGAACTATGTGGTAAAAGTCTACGGTCCTGTGTGGTTCCTCATCATGAAAAATCCATCATTTCAATCACAAAATATGCTTGGGGCCACCAAGCATATTTTTGAAATGATAAGGTACTCTCGATTTATTCCTGAAAAAGAGAGATATATTATACCTAGATGCAGTAATCGAGAGAAACGCTTTTTTTGCGCACCCCGAAAACTTGCTAATTGCCATTCGATGATAGAGACCATATTCGAGAGCTTGCATCTCGAAAAATATTAAGAGCTGGAGAAGCAGAAAAGAGCATCTAAGGGTATTTAAAGCACCAAAACTTAACTTCTTCGCAAAAGATTATATTGATGTGATATTTTGGCAAGAGTGTGAGATATCAGCCTCACCGATTCTGCGACACGTCTCTAACGATGAGCTAAGAATTAAGGCAAAAGAGCAAAGCCTCGATATTGTTGACTTTCCTTGTCACACACAGTCAGTGGAACGGTGTGTTAAATTAGTGACGGAGGTTTCTCAAAGCGTCACGGACGCCAAAGCCCGGGATGGGTTTATTAGGAACAGATTAAAATCCCATACATGGACGGGACACCCTAATGTACATTATTGTACATGCCCCTGTTGGGGTGCATAATTACTATAAAACGAATAAAATTAATATCACATGACAATATGTACATCAGGAACATAACATTAAGAACTTTCTGTCAAATAAATATTTACCTTTATCTTAGCCATTTTCTTATTTCTATAGAATGATTAAAACAGTAACCATGGAGTTTCTTGCTGATGCTTCAACTAATACAAAAAAAAAACTAAATTACTAAATATTACTAAATTCTATTCTTTCTTTATTTCTTTTCTTTCTTTCTTTTTCTAATACTACAGTCCATTCACAGTATTTTACATCTTTTTGTATCTTCTTAGGCGAGTTTTATATTCCGTAGTTAAATATTGGTTCAAAATTATGGGCACCTAAAGGGGTTCGAATATTTTTCTTTGGGCTGAGATATTAATAGGTAAAGTTGCCTTGAGAGAACAATGAAAATCATTAAAAAAGAACTTATCACTTGCTTATATGCAGTAAATTGTATTCAAATTATAGTTAACCATTTATATAAACTAAATACTATTCTTTTGCGATTGCGATGCGGGTTTTTATGCTAGTTGGTAATAAAGGTGTTATCACGTGTTCTTATTTTAAACTTCTTCCAATTAATGATTTAATCAAGATGGGAACTATTATTTGAATTTAATCTAATGCTTATAAGCACTTAATTAAGTCATTTTCAGGGTTCCGTAGTCAATAAGGAACCGTTTCGCCATGTCCGTGTGTCTGTCTGACTGTCCGCGATTTAGCTCAAATAGGTTTAGCACTAGAGAGTTGGAATTTAGTATGGTATACATATTAATTATGCCGAAAAAGTAGTAAAATAAAATATGAAAAAAAAAATTGGTTACCTATACATACACGTAAAGTGGCGATGCTTTTTTATCGTCTGTCCCATGGTGTCGTTTAAAAATATTGAGGGCGTGCGAAAACCATTTTTTCCATGCAAGGATCCGTTTGCGAAATATTAAGCTTTAAAGTGCTCATTTTTGTTAGAGTTAAGTGTCCCCCTCTGCCAGCTAAACGGTTGTTTGTGGAGACGTAAAAAAATCATAGTAGAAACACATGTAAGAAAATTAAAAAAAAAAACTTTCACAGCTAAGTAGGCTTTACAAGTTAACGAGTAATAGTCGACCAACCTATAAAATGTACTTGGAGAGGAAAAATGTTGTACAAATTCCTCTTCAGTTACCATCGTCCTATGCGCTGGTCAAATATGTGGCTAGCGTATTGCTGGGTTTGCTGCACCACCCGGAGGTGCTAGAAGCGCTGCGGCTGCGCGCGCCGGATGGGTGCGTGGGCGTGCGCCGCCGCCCCGCTCTGTTAGACGTACCATTGGCTAGGACAAATCTACTCAAGTTTACCCCTATGTCGCGAGCCATACGTTTGATTAATGTCATAGTGTTGTCGGAAGATATATTTTGCCAGAACTTGCCGAGATTTGTAAGAGTAGCGCAAAATCTAATTGAAAACGGTCTAGCAATATAAATAATGATTAAGGTATCTGATGTATTGTATTATATATTATGTTTAATATGTACCTAAGTTATAACATCGCCTTGGATGTATCTGTAAAGATGTTATAATAATGAATGAATAAATAAATAAATGTGGCTCCTATGGGCCCGTTTTAAGACGTTTTCACCAGTGAACTCAATTAATATTTTCATAGAATCGAACTAAAACCACCATTCTAAGTCAGCAATTGTGACGTGTTAATACGGAACCCTACACTGCGCGTGACCCGACAGGCCGTTGCCCGGTTTTAATGATAGTCATGATTGTCACATGATAACTTTACCTCGAAATATCTAGCCAACGAGATACTTTAGGGCACCATGTTCCAGACAGTTTTTTTGTTGAAGTGTCCTCTACCCATATGCATGTTACATTGTCCGCCTCAACTTTGAAAATAAATCTAAATGGCGATGGGAAGGGGGGGGGGGGGTTATGCCACAAATGTTCTATTTCCTTTCGTTAATGTGCATTTGTCAATCAATATTTAGCTTGATTACCGGTCAAATAAATAACTATTAGTTAATGATTACTCGAATTAGTCGAAAAACGCAGTTTGAAACGTTAAAATAAATAGTCCATAAGTTATCTAGTGTACAAGATAAAATAACTGTCAACGAACCGTAGATACAGACAAATCGTATTAAGTGGTCCAAATAAAACGAAAAATTAGAATCGTGGTTCTAAATTTCGACTTTTAATCAATGCCTTTGTGAAATAAAATCCTGAAAAGACTTTGATAAGAAGCACCCGTAGGTACCAACTTAAGAATCTTACTTAAATTATCCATGAGCACTTCTACTTTCCAACCTGACGGGGGGAAATGTTTTCGGAGGCGAAAATAATGCGTATTTATATCGAGCTTATTTTTCACTAATCTTTGCGAAAAAATCCGAAATAATCTTACCTCTGAAAGTTACTTAGGAGATACATTTATCCGGTACTTATGATTGTATATTTAGAAGTGAGATAAATATTTTAAATCTTAAGAAAAGGCAAAGGTATTTATTTTTCCGTCTTTTATACTGCGCATAGCAAAGGAGTGGAACTCTCTGCCTGCGTCTGTGTTTCCGAACGCATGTAACCCTAATCTTTTCAAAATTAGAGTGAGCAGGCATCTTCTGGTTAGCTCGCTTCATCGTCGACTTTGTCTCTGTCATCTATGACCTAGACTAGAGTCAAGGGCAAACCCATATTAAATAAAATAAAACCAATATGATTTTAATTACTGTTAATGCATTACAATTTACTTGGAGAAAAACTATCGGCCTCAAAGATATAGATCTTGTCGAACTCCATTTTGGCATGAGAACTTGTCAAACTCACTTTGGGAACGGGTTATAATATAAAAAAATGTCAGGGACTAAACTAATTTGTGGCCATGTTTCCAATGACAACAGATTTATATTTGGAATAAATAACTACTCTTTGGAAACAATTTCATTACTTGGAATTCATTTTAGGCATTAGAATAGGTAGAAAATAATAAAAATGTATATCTGGGTAGGTAATCTGGGTATTCCTAGGTATTCAATAGGTAGATCATTATTATTATACTCATCTAGCTCACTCTCAATCCGACTATTGCGAAACGTTAAAACAAAGAAGACTTATAAATCTTTCACTGCATAGATCCTCAGGTATCATCAATCAACTCAGCCAATCTCAACAGTCCTGAGCTATAGTGCCATTTATCACGTATTAATAACTCACACTGGCCACATATACAGCAGCCATTTTCATTTCGAATGCTACAAAAACCTAATAATTGTTAAAGATATTATACAAACTCTTTCGGTAGGTAGGCTGTCAATGAATGCCTTTGTCTACTTTCACTTTTCATTTATTCCCGCTCTTTTATGATTTACTCTTTTGTTTTTATTTTTTTGTAACCTTTGTTTGAACTTTTTGAGTGTTTTCTTGTGTTCGTATAAATAATGGTCTTAAAACTAAATTATGAAGAATGTGGCTCTTCAGGCACAGTTTTTTTTTTGTAATCAATTAATCATGTTAAATTAATTTTTATTATTCAAACAAAATTGAGACAAAGCGGACTGTGGCGACGATTGGAGGAGGCTTATGTCCAGCAGTGGACGCCTATCGCCAGAAACAATAATGATGAGATTTGAGAAGTGAATTCCAAAGATTTTGAATCATAATCGTCAGAAATATAAGGCTGATTGCTATCAAACCTCTTCCCACATAGATAAGCGTTCGTATTAACCTGCTTATTCAATTACTTACCGAAGAGCTACTGCCATTTGACCCACACGACCTAATTACGAGACAAAAGGTACCCATATCCCTCTCCTCCGCCCATCTGTGGAGATAATTCTATTCTAATGCACTTTGTGAACCTACCCGCTTTCCCGTTAAGCTTACAATCAACTAAGTAGTATGTTTTAGAGAACCTTCGACCAAACTTTTGGGATAAACTTGTTTGAAATTAACTTTTTCTGTAACAGATTGTTTGGTGGAAGTTTATCACTCAAGGTTTGGTAAAATACTGAAATTTGAGTAAGGATTGGTGCGGTAACTGAAAAACTATCGATAATGGCCATTTGATGTATCGGATCATTCAGTTTCTTTCAAAATGGTTGAGCTGAATGGTGCTGATGGACGCGTCATGTTCGTGAACGGGCGCCGTCAGTGGAGACTAGTCATCCCTTAGTTGCCACTGCCTCATTTTAATATTTGATACTATAAATTGTTTTTTTTTCTTTACATTCGTCTCATATATGGAAGCAACAAGGTTAATGTAACCGGGATTTTTGTAAACATAAAATGTTTTAAAAGAGTGTCCGTGGAGTTTCTTGCACGTTTTTCTCCATAGAGATCTACGCTTTCGAACGTGCAAATCAAGCTTCATGTTTTTGACGGACTGACTTTGACAATTCAAAAGTGCTAATGGTTGGCAAACCTGATACTGGTTTATTTGAAATAAATGCTTTGATATAATCGATAATTTACTGTCCTTTGTACTTGATGTTTAATATACCATAAAAATATCGGTTGCCTACAAAAAAGGGCTAAATCTAGCCTTGTCTGGGAATTTTAATTCATTGGATTAAAATTCCAGATTTTTCTTGGCATTTGGGTAGTTTGGGTTTAGTTTAACATATTTTTAGTACCCTAAAAATATGTTAAAAATCCAGATCTAGTCCAGTTCCGAATCTCTGTTTGGACAAATGGAACCCTTATGGTGGATGGCTTATAGGATCACTCGGCTGTCTGTCTGTCTGTCTATGCGTCTGTCTCAGCCGATTTTCTCCGAAACTGGTGCACCGATGCAGTCGAAATTTAGTACACGTATAGGCTTCTGTAAGCCAAACACGGACGCTGAACGAAATCATTTGGGAAGACATTTAGAAGAAAAAAATACCAACTGTACCGTGTGAAATATCACATGAAAGGACTCATCGTAGAGGGCTCGAAAATTTATGAAAATTTACCATTCCCCCCCCCCCCTCCTTATCTCCAGTATTTTGAAAACAGTACAGACCTTTATATATAGATTACAACAAAACTTTAAGAAGTCTATGATTTTAAAGTAGCATGTAAAAACAATATTATTCGTTCGGAACCCTTTGCACGCGAGTCTGACTCGCACTTGACCGGTTTTTGATAAGACAAATTAACACAGCCCCAATGTAGTGGAGTGCCTTAAGCGCCTATAGTATGAAAACCTCGGAATCCAATTACTGTGAACGTATGATTACGAAACCTGTTGAATTGAATTATTAATAACTAATAAGCAGACATCGGAATAGGTAGACTATATTGACTTAATTTTCGTGGAAGTAAGTAATATAGCGTTGATAATACCTCCTCTAAAATCCCGGAATCATAAACTATCCCGGGATTTAAAAAATTGCTTCACGTCTCAACGGCTGAACAGATTTAGATGAAACTTGGCACTAGGGAAAAGCTTGGAATAGGGCTCATGATATTTTTTAGCGTAGGAGTATGTTCCTATGGAATAATTTTCAGCTTGAACACAGGCGTAACCGCTGGTAGAAGCCATCTTCTATAATAGGAAAGCGAAAGGTCATTCACTGATTAATCACGAAATTTCTAAAACTACTTGACTTATGGAGATGAAATTTTGGTGCGTAGGTAGATTATGAGTAGGAAGGAAAGGATTTTAGGATACTCCCCTGTAAAAGGGCAGAATGAGGGTGTAGTGGCATCAATGAAAAACTAAGAAGCGAAATTTGTACGGCAACAAAAAGAACCGCAGCGCCATCTATGACGAACTAACAACGACATCCTGCATCGCGCAAGCAAAGTTCTCAGAGCGATTTGAACAAATACAACAGTCCGAATATCAACTATCGGGCAGTTGCCCACCAGACACAACAACCGCCTGGTCGGAGGATCCTCCCTTTTCAGTGGAGGTGTGCGGGACTTTAATCTCTGTACCGCATACCTACGTGGTTTATGTCTTCTGGATATTCGCATTGTTTACGTGTGAACTGTTCTGTGTTGTGACTATTGTGTGCAATTTATATGAAAAATGTTATTCCTTGGGCATTGGCCAGTGAAAAATAAAGCTTGTCATAATAAACGGTTACTAATGTTACGCGCTTCATCCTCAGTCGTCGTAAACTGCCAGTGTACGTTTTCCCCAATATTTCAGGACTGGGGCATAATTGTTTGCAGTTTCCATGACATAAAATAAGAACTTATAAAGCCCCTCCAGAAAACATTACCCTCATTACTGTTCGTTACGTGGTTTATCTTACTTAACTCGTCAAGAACGTGTATTTAATTTAACCCCAATATTTCAAAACTTAGACACAATTTAATATATATAATATATATCTTGAGACAACTCACACACGGTCATCCGATCCCAAACTAGGCAGAGCCTGTGCTATGGCAACCAGTCTGCTATGGCAAACAACTGATAAACATACTTATATATTTCTAAATACATTCATATAATAGACAAATGACACCCAGACACAGAACAAATGATCATGCTCATCACACAAAGATTTGTCCGGGGTGGGAATCGAACCCACGACGTCCGGTTTAGCAGTCAGGGTAACCACTCGACCAACAGACCAGTCAAGTTTTACTTCAGCTTCTATAATTGAAATAAAAAACCTAAAAGGGCCTTTCAGAAAACATTTAAACTCATTACTGTTAGAGACATGGACCATTTTTCATCTTCGTTTAGTAAAATAAATTTAAAAAAAGAAACAACAAAAAAAAATGGCAAACATTTTAATATTTTGTCTATAAAACATAATTCAGAAGGTTTCACAGTACTTGGATTCCGAGTTCAAATTCCCCGGGCACTCCATGTCTATTTACTTTATAAACTACTTAAGCCACATTACCTATCTTAAAGTTACATGTAGGTACATATAAAGGTACCTACTGGGCGCCCACACTGTAAAATAAGTCTTCTTTACTTTTCCAAAATCAATCTCAATACAGAGACGTCGAGACGAATTATTGACGGTTGCTTTTCCAAGTTTAGACGTTGAATTTCCGAAGATATACGAATAGCTCGCGAATGAAATGGATCCGAGACGAATGGAGAATCGAAAATGTATGTATAGCATGATGTTATTGCTATTGGATATGTTTTATTTTCAAAAGAAAACAGGCTATTTACCGCTGGAACGAGTTCGTGTATCGCTTCTGACTTCAAGGCGCAGAAGAACTCTAATGTGGTTAGCGTTTGGGGCCTTATAAGGGTTCAATGGTTTTCTTTAAAAGATCGCTTTTAGCGATAAGGCCGCCCATTGTGTCCCCCTATGTAATGTTTTTTTCATCTATCTTTTCTGTAACTTATATGGTGTATATAATAAAGAGTATTCTATTCTATTTAATTCTAGTCTTGAGGGGGTTGTATAAGTTATAATAGTAAAATTTGTCGACACCTAAATTAATGTTGCTGAAAACAAGATTCACACACAAATTACATTTAATTTGCCCAGCAACAAGTTGTGTCCAGCAAAGTCAAAACATTGCTACGGTAACTTAGGGGCTCCCAGGCTCCCACAGATGTGACAATGCAACACCGATGAACTATGAAACATTGTACAACGACGAAAAATCGTTCGTCAAATCCGTGTCGTATTGTCTTGTCGCGCCTGTCTGTATTGAATAGCACAGCCGCGCTATATAAACATTTTAATAATACTTTCGCTTACCGAAAATTTGCGAGGAGTTTTTGCGCATACGAGGACGTAACGCGTTATTATCCTGCGATCGTCCTCAGATCTCGTAGGATTTCGAAGCTTAACGTAGTCGAAGTAAATTATAATTCTTAATACTCCTGACTGCGTCAATGCGGTGAGGCCTGTGATGGTTTTTAATACACAAAACACTATGTGCTCTTGTAGACAATACATTAATTTGCTTATTCGCCTACGGAGTATTTAAGGCAACATAACATAAATCCTCTTTTTCTGCTAAAAGAGTAGGTACTATTCACGCAGGGGCGAAGCTACACAGTTTAAATAATATTACCAGGGTTGGGCAGTATTTGAATTACTTGTGATTAAAATACGTAATTGAAAAACAAATAGGTATTTGGTATTTGGATTTCAATTACTTCTTAAAATGTAATTTGTAATTGGTATTTGAATTACATGATGCTGAGGTATTTTGTAGTTAGTATTCCAAATACTTATAGCTTCAAAATACACTTGAACACAAATACATTTAGCAATCTTATAAAAGGATGCGTTCCGCAGAAAACAGCATTTTAAATTAAAATATTTAAAATACTGAATTAATATTTTAAATATACGACTAGCAAGTATTTTGCCCAGCTCTGGATACTACCTAGCTTTTTGTTAAAATAATCAAAATGTTTGCCTAAGTTTAGTTTTGACAACAGTTAATGCACCGTACCCACTAGATGTGTTTAGAAAATTGAGGACCTCGTGGCTAAAGAATAACAGTCGCACGGGTCGATGAAGGTTAAGCAACACTTGCCAAGGTTGGTCTGTGGATGGGTGACCATTGTAACATATCTACCGAGTTTCCTCCGTGCCTCGGAAAGCATGTTAAGCCGTTGGTCCCGGCTGTCATTTGTAGATCTTTGGCAGTCGACTCCAGTCTTTCCAAGAACTACCGTGTTACCCAGTTAATGAGTTGTGGAGGTCTGGTAGACAGCCGCTCTGCGTAAAATACTGGTATTCCGCTGAATCCAGTTTGACTGGAGGCTGGCCCAAATCTAGTTGGGAAAAGGCCAGGCAGATAATGACGTTATTAGAAACATCATCATCAACCGAAGAACTTTTTCTGCTGGACATAAGCTTCCCCTAAGTGTTGCCACATTAACCGGTCCTGAGCCCCTCGGATCCATCGGATTCCCGTGGCCCTCACTAGGTCATCAGCCCATCTTGTGGGAGACCTTCTACACTATGTCTTCCGATTCAGTTGCTGCCACTCCAGAACTTTTAACAAATTGCAGCCCTAAGACTGGCTCACTTTCCTCAATAGTTAATGTTAATAAAATACGTTTCTGCCGGTCGATTCTGTAAACATGTCGAAGTGAAGGCTTGGGTGAAGTGATCACGAAGTGAGCTGTCATTTCATCTTGATTACATGGATTATGACAGCTCATTTCGTTATCACTTCACCGAAGCCTTCACTTCGACCTGTTTACAGAATCGACCGGCTGTAAACATCTCACTGTGTAAGCTTAGGTGAAGTGAACATGAAGTGAACTGTCAATCCATACAAATAAAATGAAATGACAGTTCACTTCATGCTCATTACACCGGTGCGGTGCAATGTTTACAGACTAGACCGACTGAATAAACACACGTGTAGTAACAGCACAACAAAAGCCATTGTAATAGTGAAATTATATTTGTAAAAAAACGTAATAAACCTCCTCTTGAGCTCTGCATAATTGGGTATAAAGGTCCCCATCAAATTATACAGGGACTCTTTAGAACGGGCTGCGCTCTGAATTCATGAAAGCTTTAATATCAAATATTTGTCCCAAATTTATGGAAATCGTGTCAAAGCGATTTATTCTGGGAAAACCGAAGTTGTTTATGTCAAGTTAAATCAACATGATTGTGGCCATTAATTCGTTTGTTGGTGTTTACGTCATCAGCAGCAATATTCATACTACCGCTATACAAGAATTATTATAAATGAGAAAGGAGATCTGTGTATCTATTTGTCTGTTTGTAACCTCTTTGCGTATAAACGGTGAAGAGAACATGTACTGTAATAAAATAGGACAACAGATATTTTTGTCCCAGAAGTTAATAGTACAAAATTTAAACAATAATTAAATAATAACAAATAATAATTATTATTAACAACAATTTTTTTATTTTTTTTATTACGTTTTTGATTTTTTTTTTGTATTTAGACCTCCTTATTTAGTCCTCGTTTTAGTCCTCGCTAATACATAGGTAAGGTAAATAAATAAGTCTGGTCGGAAAAAGAACATACGAGTATATGCGCAAGAAATAAGCGGCTTATGTGCTTATCCGATTTAAATTCTGTGAAAGCACTTATAAGGATCCCGGGAACAAAATCACTTTGATTTAAAATGTTACCCTTTGTGTTTTTTTTCATAGATTTATAAAATTCCAGGTATTTTTTATCTTACTTCAAAAAAAGGGAGGTATAGATAACTAGAGCACACATAGAGACGGATTTGCAAAATTCTTTTTAAAATTCGAAAGGGTTCTATTCCAACATTTTTAAAAACCTGATGGAGAACTTCGGAGATAGACAATTTACTAGATACGGATTAGTTGGAATTTATGGTGGGTACCAGCACTAAAAAGTGAAAAATAAAAAACCTTTTTACAAAAAGGGTCAAGAGCAACCCATATTAAAACAAAATAAAAAAACCAACTGTTATAGAATTTTTTTTTTTACTTAAATTAGTTATCTACGCATTAAAAAAAATGCAAATCATTTCATCCAACTCCTACTAATATATTGGGAAAGTCTAGCAGACTTATTCATAAATACGTTATAACTATTACATAGCTAAAATATTGGCAAGCAGATTCTTTATTCAAAATTTTCTATGGAGAATTTGAATTTGGAATCTCTTAAACAGTGTTTTAACTAAGTGTTTAGTACGTTTTTACGAATAACGAAATACGAATAAAATAAAATAAAAATAAAAATTATTTAATTAATCACTCCTCAACTGAAAGCTGAAAGAATCTGAAGGCCTCGGCTGAAAGGAATTGATTGGGCATATGTGGACCATGGCGGGACTCAGGACTTTTTATCGGGATATAGTTTTAATTTTTTACTGATAAAAGCTAGTTCGTAAATATTGTGTACAGACGCTAGCACATCAAGCTACCCAAAACTGTCAAATTTTCCCAATCAACCTTGAACCTTGCATTAGCGATAAAGTTGAAAATTTATTAAAGAAATTTGACAGATTGTTGCCGGCGTCTGTACATAAATAACTATTACCACTATTGACGCATGTTTTCCCAACCTGTATTATATGTCTCTATTCGTTTCTCTTTTTGTGATATTTTTTGGTCAGCGTCATCATCATCATCATCCACAGCCCGACTTCGCCCACTGCTGAGCATAGGCCTCTCTTCTCTTTTGCTAATCCCCACGATCCTGTGCCAGCCTCATCCAGGTTCTATCCCCGATGGCATCAATGTCGTCCGCTCATCTAGGTCTGTATCATACTTGGCACATATAAATAGCATCTTTCTTTCTTTCACTCCGTAAAAAAACCTAAAAATAAAAAAAAACTACCCCTATTCTGCTAACACCTCTTACAAAACCGAAGCGTAAAGGCACAGATAATTAAAATTGCAACTGTTCCCTCTCATAAAACTGAGCAAACAGAATCCAATATCCTGACTTGTCAATTGCGGAACTTTTTTAAATATTTCATTATATTAAGTTGAATTGAAGGTCAGCGTGTTGCGGTCGTTCTGGCAAGCGGCCCTAATGGCACAATAAAAACTTTACCGTTTCAAATTAGAAATGTTCTCGGCATTTAACTAACTGTAATAATTATGTTCTAGTAACACCTGGACTAATCATCAAAAAATATGTACAAACGTACATTGGGCATAAAAAATTCATCCACATCGCTGTCAACTGCCCAGAAAACTGGCAGCATTGCCGCGTTGAATGGCAATGCTGATTCTTTGGCCGAAGAAAAGCCCAGCCCTCTGGTCACGTGAACAGTCGACAACTTGTTTGCTGATGTCCCGTAAATCTTGGTGAGCACTTTAGTGTTTTGAGGTTAGTTTAAAACTTTTTTTTTCCCAGAACGGTGCGTTACCTTAGAATAATAGTTAATATGAAAATTAGGTAAAACGAACGTTATATTAAAAGAGCATTATACAAATTGAAAATTATATGAAATGAACGTTATACTAAATGTTATTACAGCAAATGAAGGTGATATGAAATATAAATTTAGATCACATGAATTTAGGTTATGTGTTTTTATGCATATGGAAATTATATTAGTGAACGTTATTTCAAGTCATATTATACTATCTGTTATTATACCATACATTACACACCCCTCGGACCCCATGGGCATTAGGCCAATGGTTTCAACCCCAACCTCAAAAATATAACTCCCGTTATGGTTGTTAAATAGGCATTAATTAAAAAACCTTGTCATCAAGCCGATTCATAAAAAAAAATGAGGACATACATATGTTACTTCCCATCTATAACCGACCAGCTTTTCCTGCGGTCTATTTTAGGTGACGTGCCTTTTTTTTCGGGACTAAAATTATTCTATCATTACCCATCATCATCTGCCTAGCCTTTGCCCAATTATATTGGGGTCGGCTTCCAGGCAAACCGGATTCAGCTGAATACCAGTATTTTACGTGGAGCGGCTGCCTACCAGACCTCCACAACCCATTAACTGGGTAACACGGTACTTCTTGGTTAGACTGATGTCAGATTTTCTGGCTTCTGACTATCCGTAACGACTGCCAAAGATCTATAAATAACAGCCGGGATCAACGGCTTAACGTGCTTTCCGAGGCATGGAAGTCTCGATATTTTAAGATGGTCACCCATCCACAGACCAACCTCGGCAAGCGTTGCTTAACCTTGAGGATCGACCCGNTCTCGATATTTTAAGATGGTCACCCATCCACAGACCAACCTCGGCAAGCGTTGCTTAACCTTGAGGATCCACCCGTGCGGCCGTTATTATTTAGCCACGAGCTCTTCCTATTCTATGATTCCACATTACATAAAAATCAATCATTAATCAATATACATAAAATTCGGTCGTAGAAAGCTAAAATTTGGCAAGAAGGTTCCTTGGGAACTGTAGAGGAGTACTGAGAGAGGATTTTCCGAGGAAAAAACAGGATATGCGCGTACGAAAACATGGGCAAAAGCTAGTTAAATATAAATTCCAATGCGAAAGAAAGCGAAAAAAATAAAATCAAATAAAAACCTTTTGAAATACGATTTTTATCCTCTTACGTTCATTTTTTATTTGAAAGGCGAATTCTTTTNGTGGGCAAAAGCTAGTTAAATATAAATTCCAATGCGAAAGAAAGGTACAAAAAATAAAATCAAATAGAAACCTTTTGAAATACGATTTTTATCCTCTTACGTTCATTTTTTATTTGAAAGGCGAATTCTTTTGTATGCTTAACCCTAAACGGATACAAAACTCACTGAACCATGTCTAACTCAACTTAAGACTTACTTTTCAAGTTCTAGTGATAGAAAACCTGTATTTAGGTTCCTTTTGTAGAACGTTGTAAGTAATTCTACAGTACCTATATTATTAACCTCATTCTATCAGCCGAAAGACGTTCACTGCTGGATATGCCTCCCCCAAATGGGGTTTGCAATAATCGCCACGCTTGGCAGGCGGGTTGGCGATCGCAGTGTAGCTGTTGCAATGCACAGANGACCTCATTCTATCAGCCGAAAGACGTTCACTGCTGGATATGCCTCCCCCAAATGGGGTTTGCAATAATCGCCACGCAATGCACAGAGAATGCTGCTGCCCATTCTCTGTTGGGTCCCTTAGTCGCCTCTTACGACACCCACGGGAAGTGATGGGATGGTGCTATTCTTTACATCTGACACCATATAGAACAGTTATTTATCTGATTGAACTTATTTGATAAATCCAATACTTTAGGTGTAGACGGCCTTTGACGTAAGTAATTATTTTGTACTCGACCTTTCTTCAACGTTATTTGCAACCATAAGACACTGTCCTTGAAGCTACTAGGGGGCGTATTTTTTAAGGATGGGAAATCATCATATGACTTCTTCCGCTCTGGGTGGAGAGGAAGGGCGCGTCAGACTCTTACTGACTAAAACCCATCCGTGTTCCTTTTAAAGCTCTTTGCATTCCAGGGCCGCGGTGACTCTTTTGAACAAATTCCGAAACACTACTAGAAGGCTAGGTGTGAGTTTTTTAACGTACTCGATCGCGTTAATGTAAACGTTCGCTAATGTCAAATTGTATGAAAAAGAAAGGTTTTCCGCTATTGTCACAAAACGGCGCTTGTTCGCCTCCGTATCAAAATGTTGTATTCGCAAAATGACTTATTAGCAAATCGTCCTATTCGCGAAATAGGTCGTTTTGATACGGAGGCGTAGAGGATTCAGTTTCATTAAAAATTGGCGTTTACGCTGCGATCGTTAAAAAACTCGTACTAAGGCCACTGATTTTTTTTTTGCAATTATACAGCCAACTTGCAAAGTGGGGCTTCCTTGGCGGGACGACAGCAGTTTGTGGAGGTGTGGGGAGTTATGTCCCACCACCGTTTCTACCCTCAATCATGCCAGCTTAATTGTCCTTCGCCATGACACCGAAGACGCGAATAACTTTAATTTTGGTAGTCAGTGTCACAAAAACTGGCCAAGTGCGAGTTAAGGGTTCCGAACGATTTCATTTATGTAACATGTTTTTTTTACACTATAGACTTCTAATAACCTGTAATATATATGTAAAGAACTAATATCTGGATTATTTTTTAAAATTTTAGACCTTGTTTTAATTTCTTGAATAACTTCAAAACTTTTTTGTTTTAATTATGAAAAAAAAACCCTCACAATAAGCCCTTAAATTGCATAAATTAAAATTAATATTTGAAAACCTTTTTTTTTAATTTTCTAGTTTATCCCCCAAAAGTGACCCTCGTACTTAAAATGTATTTATTTACGTAACGCGTCCGTGTTTGGGTCACAGAAGTTCATTATGCGTATGAAATTTCAACAGAATCGGTCCAGTAGATTCGTACAAAATTGGCTATGACAGACGGACAGACAGACATACAGATAGCCAGACAGACAGATACGGATGTTCGGAACCCTAAAAACGAAGAAACCACACCAGAAACACCGACTTCCAAAATTAAAGTTATTTTTTACTGGTTTTTATGAAGTGAGTGGTTTTTATTTGGAAGTTGGTTGTTTTTTTTTTGTAAAAATGTTTGTGGATGGGTAATCATCAAATGACTCCTCAGGAGTGTCAAACTTTTTCTGACTAAAACGCACCAATGTCCCTTCAAATGTCCTTTGCATTCCAGGGCCTGTATCTCATTCGAACAATTCCGCAACCGTACCTTCAAAACCGGAACAAGGCAACGCTTCTTGTCTACAGCCAGCATGGTTAAAGTACGTCCTTGGAAGAGCTCGTTCACAGTAAGATCTAACTACAACTAAACTTGATCGTTATCTCAAAGTTCTCAGAAACCAAGTAAGGAAAACTAAGTTCTGGCTTTGTCTCCTTGTACAAATAAGTAGTACCTACCTACTTAATTATATGCCAGGTACAATCAAACAAGACATATCAGGCAGATTCACATAATGTATGTTGTCATGGCTGTGATGAATTGTGTTTAGTCTGTAGTCTGTCACTGTACTTGTCAAAATAAAATAAAATAAAATAAATAAAATATGCAGTTTACTTGTAATGTACTAAAATATACACATAGAGTACTCTTTAACAAAACTTAATCGTTTGATTCTATTGACTTTTAACAGACAGATGTGTTGCTGGGGAGTTTGTTGCGCCACTACTTCTTCCCAGCTAAACTACATACTAATACTACACTAAAAAATGGTGAAAACTGGCGTTTTGTGGTTCTGCCTTATGTTACGGAGACGTCAAAAATTTTGGATATCAGCCGGACGATTCTGTAAACATGGCTTGTGTGAAGTGATCACGTAGTGAGCTGTCAATCCATATAATCAAGATGGAATGAAAGTTCATTTCGTGCTCACTCCACCTGAGTTTTCACGATGAGAAGTTTACAGAATCGACCGGCTGCTTAATATTGATTTTTAAATGCGTCTTCTCATTAAAAAAATACGCACTCAATTAAAATAAATATTGATTCCGTGGTGTGAAAATTAAAACCTTCACGAGTAAACCTTTATCTTTGTTTGACTGTACCAGGGTTACGTAGGTACTCGTACCATCTATGGACTCGACGGGAACAATACGGTCGACGCACGGCTAACCCACGCAAGCACAAAATACCACAATGTACCTTTGTATGAATTATTTTCGCGCATTTATTAAAAAAAATACTCGTATGACACACGTGAAAATAAATTCCCAGAAAGAATTTCCATTTTTTTCTTCTTCACATTTTATTGTATCTTTGTATTGTACGAATTCTCTTTCAGAGTCGTGGGTAGGTAATTACTGAGGTAAGTCGGAATACCTGTTAGTCATGCCTTACAAGTGCGAGTAAGAGACGCTTCAGTGGTTCCGTTCCTACCTACATTAACGTGACGTTTCAACTACTGTTGGTAGCTAATTTGACAGTTGGTTAAAGGAAGAACGAAATAAATGTATTTCGAACCAGTCGATTCTGTAAACATGTCGAAGTGAAGGCTTGGGTGAAATGATCACACGGTAAGCTGTCAATCCATATAATCAAGACGTAATGACAGGTCACTTCGTGATCACGTGACATCTTGATTATATAGATTGACAGATCACCTCGTGATCACTTCACCCAAGCCTTCCCTTCGACATGTTTACAGAATCGACCGGCTGAAAACTCCTCAGGTGACCAATATAACACTATTTCTCTCCTTCGAAAATCGAACAAAGCCCACGTTAAAAGTTCGGTAAGCTATTTTTGTTACTTTAACATCCTTTAAGTATTTTGTTATTGTTGCGTATGTGCTTTTATCGACTATTTTGTCTGAAATAACTAATTAATAAACAAATATTTCAACTAGGTTCGTAGCAATTTCTATTCTAGAAAAAACAGCCAACGAAATTGCCAGCAATATCAAGAAATTCTGACAAGGCCTCACGAGCACCACGGATAATATTTCACGTTTGAAACGGGACCCTAAACCTTCTCTTCAAAATTATATAACGTACAAAGGAAATAATCTCAACTTTGGTCTTGCTAGCTTTATAGGAATCTGTGACGACATGGTGATAGACTCGGTAAATATACAACAGTCGGGTGAATTGTTGAGACGTAGTACTTTGTTTTTCTATTGAAGCATAGCAGGACTATTACAGAACTATGCGGGGTCACCAACAGGAAGGCCAACACTAATATAGATCTTTCTTAAGTTTGCTAACTTCACAATTATAAGGACGGATGGCTGAACGGAGGGATTAAAGAAGTGGCTGTGAAAGTCCCAGTTGACCCCGACCCTGGAAAATTCCTGCTCGTGCAAGCTTTGAATTCGTCCCTAATTAGTCAAAATCCGAATAAGGCTGTTCCTTGCTGTACCCCCACCAGCGATTTGACATGCTCTTTAGCTTTGAGTATCTTACCTAGCTTATACAAATTTTGGTTGCCTTGACTGGAGGCTTTAATTTATTAAGGCCACCTATCTGGCTCTCAGGCTCATCTTCAGAAAAAAATCGGAGAAGAAATTGATATCGACATTAGAGATCTCTAAAAACTCAAAACTCAAAGCAATTATTTCAATTAGACCATTTACAGGAACTTTTGAATTGGCAAGGTCGGTCGGTCAAAAAAATAAAGCTATTAGCAGGTTCCAAAGCGTAGATCTCTATGGAGAAGAACGTGCAAGAAACTCCACGGACACTCTTTCAAAACNGGAGATCTCTAAAAACTCAAAACTCAAAGCAATTATTTCAATTAGACCATTTACTGGAACTTTTGAATTGGCAAGGTCGGTCGGTCAAAAAAATAAAGCTATTAGCACGTTCCAAAGCGTAGATCTCTATGGAGAAGAACGTGCAAGAAACTCCACGGACACTCTTTCAAAAAAATAATATATTTTTACAAAGTTATAGTTACATCATTCATGTTGAAATTATACATATTATATGTGAGATCGATGTAGAAGACGTGCAGGATAAAAGCGTCCGGAGTAAAATAAAACAATTAAAATAAACCGTGGCAGCCGAGAAATGAATAGTCCCAGCTGACGGCGCCCGTTCACGAACATGACGCATGCGCTAGTACCATTCGGCTCAACCATTTTGAAGGGAGCCAAATGATCCAACGCATGCACCACCATCAGTCAGAGTTTTGAGTGAGCATTACACTCCCAACCACCAGAGTACATTCAAGTCGAAGACACCCAAAACTGATAGTTATAGTTTATGTTTCAGGTTTACAATGCTTAATTATTTGAGTCTTAAATCTTCAGCCGCTCCAAAATTATTTTCAGATGTTAACAGATTAGTTTGTAGGCCCTAGTGACTGAGCAGCATTGAGCCAAGCAGTAAAAGACTGATATAAAATCCGTTAAATCTGTGGTAGTCTGGGTACGCTAATCAGAAGAAGCCAGTCCAGCTGAGAATTGCATGGGCTGAGTTCAATTTTGGTGGTGACCATTATTTACACATTGAAAAGAAAGAGGTTCGTTCTTCTTTCTTTACCTTACTTCAGTAATATTAATATAAGTATGCCTGATTCCGATGATCGAAACATTCCTAATTTCTGCTTCTCCTTTGTCCCTTTGTTTGGGGTCGCTTCTCCTCACTATTCAGCGCCAGGACATTCTATCCTGGGGTTTCGGCTCGGGCAACTCTACGCATCCCTAAGTATAGGATTGGTAAAAATGTATACTGGGACTTGTTTAATAAATTACTTATTAATCTAAGATTTTCTATACAATTCTGTGGAATCGTTGACACGTGTTAGAAATTTAATAGATGTTTGTTTTGTTTGGAGTTATCCTCCTTGTTTGTTATCGTGGTTTACTGGATTGTGAAGGTCAGAAATGTCGACCACCTTTGAAAAATACTGATATTAAAGCCTACTATGCAGATTGATTTAGTCTAAGTATTGATGAGCTGTCATGGTTTTTTTTTATTTTAGCCTCTTGACTCTAGTCTGGGTCATAGATGACAGAGACAAAGTCGATGATGGAGCGAGCTTGCCCAGAAGAAGCCTGTTGTTGAAGAGATTAGGGTTGTATGCGTTTGAAAACACAGACGCAGGCAGAGAGTTCCATTCCTATGCTGTGCGCATTATTAAAGCACGTCCGTGTGTTACTGCAGGGTGCCAACTGAAAACCAGCGCTGGGTGTCTGACGCCCAGCAAATGCTGAGATGGTAACCCTTTCGGTATAGGCACGCTCAGCTAGCGGCTTGCTAGATAATTGTTATGTCTTATGATTGTTCTCTTTTTTACTTTGTGTTTTGTTGCTGTTGTGTTGTGTCTGTATCGAATAAATGTTTTCTATTCTATTCTAAAGACGTTTGGAAACTCTTAGTGCAAATTGGTGGAATAGCAACAAGGTAGGAATGGTAACTTGTAGTGCTGACTTAAATGTCTCTCTTTTCGTTATTAACGGGCACCGTCAGTATATATCACTGATCTCATAACTGAATATTTTGAACAGAATATTGAATTGTTTTATTTTTTATTTGCCTCACTTATAGGTACTCGTAAAAGCAACAAGATTATGTAACCAGGCTTTTTGAAATAAATAACAAGACTTTAAAAAGCGTCCATGGAGTTTCTGGCACGTTCTCCATAGAGATCTATGCATTGGAATGTGCAATTAGCTTCATCTTTCAGACAGAACGATATCTTGACAATTCGAAAGTAATAAATTATTGAATTGAAAGACATGCTATGAATTTGAATTGGACTACATGTTAATAAAGACAAAAGGTCAACAGAAAAACACAATTTTGATGATGATACGATTGCGAATAATTCCAAGTTTTTTTTTTAAATGTATGCATTTCATTTTATTAAAAGGAGCAACAAAAAGTTACATTAAAAGAGCGTACAACTATTTAACAAAAAAATATATATTTTGTTAATAATATAGCTCTGCCAACAGGTAGACAGAATAGTTATCATATTATATCTCAGCAATTACCCTGTTATGTATGGCATCGGACGAAAAACAATAGCACCATCCCATCACTTCCCGTGTGTATCGTAAGAGGCGACTGAGGGACTCACCAGAGAATGGTCAGCAGCACGCACAGCACAGATCACCAACCCGCCTGCCAAGCGTGGAGATTATGGCAACCCTTGGGGGAGGCCTGTGTCCTGCAGTGGACGTCTCTCGGCTAGATGATGATGAATTATCCTTCAACGCGTCTATATTTAATCAAACTAATCCTAAAATCTAGTGGTAGTTATTTCTCGACAATTTTTCGCTGTTGCGTTTAGGCGTACTATTCACTAACCCAGCTAATCCGCCTAAGTGCTAAGCTTACTTTGGCTTACTCACAAAGTGCAAAATGAAAGGAAAAAGTGGCCCCGGACTACTTTACGCCAATGAAAAGCTGGAAGAGCTTCAGGCGTCGCATAATAAACTAGTCGTGAATTAAAATCCCACCCGTAACATATTGACGTAAATCCAGCCGCTCTTAATGTATTTTGAAGTGGGTTTAGTTGAAGGGAACAGGAGTTTATATTTTACGACCAGTGCAGTGGTCGGAATACAGCTATTTGGGGTCAATGGCCTCAAATGCTTTTTTTATAGTAATATAGATATGACCCTAGGATCCCGGGATTTCAAATTTATCCGCTGACTGTAAGTAAAGATTTAATAAGCAAATTTAAATTTCGATTTTACTTTATCTAATATTAGCTACGTATAAAACGACCTAACTGACGTACCACCACGATTTGTTTCACGTAAGTTTAGTGCCCTGCAGCTCTTCTTCCCTGGGGCCGAAAAGTTCTGGAGTGGCGACCGCGTACCGGAAGACGCAGCGTTGGAAGGTCACCCACAAGGTGGACCGATGACCTGGTGAGGGTCGCGGGTAGCCGATGGATGCGAAACGAACAGGACCGGTTGTTGTGGCGACACTTGGGGGAGGCCTATGTCCAGCAGTGGACGTCTTTCGGCTGATATGATGATGAAGTTTTGGAATAATCTAGTTTATGAGGTTAAATTCTAGTTTTATTTAAGTTCAGACATAACCCGTGNGGCACCCGTGGCATATGTACACACAAGTACCTACCTCTAAAAATCATCATCGAACTTAACAAGTATAGTTTTTAAATCCCGGTGTTAGTGAACCCAGTATCTCTGGCATGTCCATACCATGAAACCTTGTCGCAAGTACCAAAAAATTGTTGAGGATATTGTTCGAAAGAGTCACCACGGCCCTAGAACGCAAAGGGCTTTAGAAGGAACACGGATGGGTTTTAGTCAGTAAGAGTCTGATACGCCCTTCCACTCCACCCAGAGCGGAAGAAGTCACTTGATGAGTTCCCATCCTTAACAAAAAAAAAAGGTACCAAAAATTTGCTCTACCTACTCCGAGCACTGTTTAAAACACAGGTACCTACAAAAACATTTTTTATGCTTGTATCACGTAGCTAGCTATGCTTTGCTATAACCATAGCTACTGTGAATGGATGAAGAGGTTCG